>CABHPP010120250.1:0-40976 GCA_902168425.1 Peromyscus attwateri
TTCATCACCTGGCTTAATTTAGTGATGGCATTGAAGGCACCAGGTGCATTCATGTTGATATCCTTGGCTACCGTGTTCAAAGAAGCTTAGTCCGGGTATAAGAATCCAGTTTTGTTGGTCTATTTCTATGAAGCCGCTGATGAACTGGACTCTGGTGCCTTTGCTTTAAAACTAAGAAAAAATTTAAATTATATTCATAAGCCAATTCAGCATCTTTGTCTCTAATTCATATACATATAAACCATAGAAAATGAGGAGGAAACACTGCTTCCAGATGATTCTGAGACTTCCAGACTTACACTGAGAAAACTTGTGTGTTGAGATCAAGGTGTGGCTAGAGGTGCCAAGAACCTGCCCATGTGCTGGACTGTGCTTCTTGCCTCACCGTCCCTGTCTTAGTTGTTTTTTTTTTTTTTTCTTTTTTTTTTTTATCATGTAAAGAGATACCATGACCATAGCAATTCTTGTAAATGAAAACATTTAATTGGGGTGGCTCACTTACAGTTTCAGAGGTTCAGTCCATTATCATCATGATGAGGAGCATGGTGGTGTGTAGGCACATGGTGCTGGAGCTGAGAGTGCTACATCTTGCAGGCAACAGGAAGTCAACTGACTGTCACACTGAGGGAAGCTTAAGCAAAGAGGCCTCAAAGCCTGCTCCCAACGTGACACATTTCCTCCAACAAGACCACACCTCCTAATAGTGCCACTCTCTTTGGGGGCCATTTTCTTTCCAAACACCACATTCCACTCCCTGGCCCCCAAAGGCTTATAGCCATATCATAATGCAAAAAATGCATTCAGTCCAACTTCAAAAGTCCCCATAGTCTATAACAGTCTCCAACTTGTTCCAAAGTCAAAGTCTCTTCTGAGAGGCATGGCAATCTCTTAACTGTGATTCCCTTGTGAAAATCAAAATCACAAAGCAGGTCACATACTTTCAGCATATAATCGCACAGGATACACATTACCATTCCAAAACACAGGGAAGGGGGCAGAGTGAGGAAACTCTGGACAAGAGCGAGACCGAGAACCAGTTGGGCAAATGCCAAACTCCCCAGCTCCGCAAAGCAAATGACGACAAAAAGCTCTTCAGATCTCCAACTCTGTTCAGCTTTGTTGACTACAACACACTTCTTTCTTGGGCTGGTTCCACTCCCTAATAGCGGCTCTCCTCAGCAGGCAATCTAGGCTTCAACTTCACAGCTTCATGCAACGGCCTCTCTAGGGACACCTTTGACACATCCTGGCCTCAGCTGCTTTCTTTAGGTACAGAGACAAATTCTATAACCCATTTCTTCTATCCTTAACTCTAATGCCAGAACCATGTGGCTGAAGCTGCCAAGTTCTGCTGCTTACTGGGGCCTGAACATGGCCCCCTTGTTCAATTACAGCTTCATTAGCTTTCTCTCCTCCATTGCTTAAGCTTGACTGTCCTTGAACTTGCTCTGTAGCTCAGGCTGGCCTCAAACTCAGAGATTCACCAGTCTCTGATTTCCCAGTGCGGGGGATTAAAGGCATGCATCAATCACCCCTGACTCTAAGCTTTTCTTTAGTTCCTTTCCAGTATAAATCTTCATTAGAGTTACCAACAAAACCCAGAGGACAGAGTCTATACTAACCTGTTTTGAGATTTCTTCTGCCAATGAAATTAATCCAAAATTCTTCACTTTAGCCTTGGGCAAACTTTTTGGACAAGAGCAAAAAGCAGACACCAAAATATCATAAGAACAATTTCTAGGCAACATACTAAAATTCTTCTCCCCTGAAACTTCTTGAAGTAGCACCCCAAAGTTCATCAAATCAGGCTCAGCACCACTGTCTTCCATACTCCTACTAGGATGGCCCATTAAACAGTGCTTAACATGTTCAACTGCTTTCCTAATCCATGGTCCCAAGGTCCCTATTCCTTCAAACAAAAGCATGGTCAGGCCTATCACAGCAATACCCCGTTCCTGGTACCAACTTCTGTCTTAGTTAGGGTTTTTTTATTGTGTGAAGAGACACCATGACCACAGCAATTCTTATAAAAAAAAAAAAACAAAAAAAAATTTAATTGGGGTGGCTCACTTACAGTTTCAGAGGTTCAGTCCATTATCATCATGATGAGGGGCATGGTGCTGAAGCTGAGAGTGCTACATCTTGCAGGCAACAGGAAGTCAACTGACTGTCACACTGAGTGAAGCTTGAGCAAGAGACCTCAAAGGCTGCCCTCACAGTGACACACTTCCTCCAACAAGGCCACACCACTTAATAGTGCCACTCCCTTTGGGGGGCACTTTCTTTCAAATCACCGCACTCACTGACCATCTAATTCTCACACTGGGAAGCAGGTGAAATAATCCTGTCAGTCACATCCTAAGGAACCAGCACTAGAGAAGTTCTTAAGTTTTGGTACCCACTAGTCAAGCCCTCTTCCCTGAACCTGAGCTGAGGGTGCTGACATCTTTTGATGGCCGACTGCTTCTGAACCATTTACTGGTCAGCTAACTAAAGTCTCCACAATGAATACACTAGAAGCACAGAGACAGACTTCTGGGATTCAGTTGTTTTCTCAGTGTAAGTCTGGAAGTCTCGGAATCATCTGGAAGCAGTGTTTCCTCCTCATTTTCTATAGTTTATATGTATATGAATTAGAGACATAAAGAGATGCTGAATTGGCTTGTGAATATAATTTAAATTTTTTCTTAGTTGATAAAATAGCAATGTGTGGAGAAACAGCATATTTTCAAAGGTTTCCTGTCTTTTCCCACTGAGACTGTGGATGTGAACATAAAACCAAGCAGGCACATTGGTCCAGGGGCCAGTCTCAGGCTGGATTTAGCTAGCAGCCTTGTCCACCATCAAGCTATGAGGCCTTGTTGAGTTTCAGGCAGCTGAATAAACCTTCCCTCTTCAACGTCAAAAAGCCGCTCTCTGTTTCTAAGGAAGATGCTCTGTTGGCAGTAAATTAGTTGCGAGGACCCTGAGCATCTGTCTCTAGTGTCCCAGGTTCAGCCGTCTGCCAAAGGTCAGGGGCTAATCAGCCCTGCTGCTTGGTTACACAGCAGAATAACAAACAGTTTCAAGGCCAGCGCTGTGTGTGGACACACTGGGGCCCTCACACTGCCCCGCAGCATTTGAAGGCAGATTGGAAAAAGGGCTCTTGTTTGCCAAACCGATGTTAAGAGTGTTCAGGTGGACCATCCACAGCTCAGAGCTTGTATTTACTTGCTTCAAACACTTGTTATCAACACAGCTGCCTGAGATGGTCTGAGAAATGTTTACAGCACCATGGAGTTGCTGCTAGGACCCCTGTTCCCTACACAGGAGTGCATACCACTCCGTTGAGGGTCATGATGTGGGGGCTAGGAGCTGGCGTTTTATCTCCCACTTCGTGCTCGCATGTCCGAAGGGGCAGGCACTATTCATCTTGTAAAGCAGGTGAGACATTCCTAAGATGAAATGAGGTAATTGGTACATTTGTCTTTGCTGCCTAGAGGCCTAGCTCCTCAATATTTAATGATCTCAACTTCTGTGATGTTCACCGTTCTGGTTAGGATAGTGAAGTCCTTTGAAAATCAGTGTGTGGGTAAAAGCTTTCTGCCTCCTCTGCCGACAGAAAACAACATTGTGGACCCGCAACATCTGAGGTGGATGGAATTGACAGGTAGCCCTGATGATAATTCAGTGAACCTGATTGGAAAGAGGACATTTGTGATTTAATTTCCAAAGGGAATTTGATGGATCTTACCCTGGTCTTACATGGACCACCCCCCTTCAAAAAAAAAAAAAAAAGAATATAACTTTGTGATCGTCAGCTTATATTGGGCCAATGTTCATACTGGCAGCCCATTATTTCCAGGTTGAATTAATTGACTCAGCATGGGAGATAAAAGGCATATCACTGGTCTTTGGATTTCTTCTTGTAATAGACACAAGAATTAACCTTGAGCCCGGCGGTGGCGGGCATATGCCTTTAGTCCCAGCAATCAGGAGACAGAGGTAGGCAGATCTCTGTTAGTTCGAGGCCGGCCTGGTCTACAAAGTGAGTTCCAGGACAGCCAGAGCTGTTACACAGAAACCCTGTCTCAAAAAACCAAACCAAACCAAAATAAAACAAAAAACCAAAAAGAATTAGCCTTGAAATGTTTAAGAACAAAACCCAAATCATCAGTTTGTTATAATCATAAAATTATGTGGTAGCAGATCCATCAATGATCTTCACAGACTAATTATTATATAATATATATGTTCCTTTGATTTCTATGAAAGCAAAGCACCATTAAATGATTCATCAGAGCTAAGCCAGCATCGAAGTTCACAAAATGTAATAGAATTTGAGCCTCTTCAACTACTCACCATTTGCTACAAAGTAAAATTGAAGAGTGTATGAGACAGTTTGCCCCTTTTTGAGTCTGTGTATCAAATGCATGAACATAATGTCGACACAATGGTGAGAAAGAAGAGAGGACTTGTCCTTGGATATCTCAGAAGCTAAGCCAGAGAAGCCAGGATTGCTCATTTCTGAAGCCCCAGCACAGACTCCTGGGCCACAGGCTTGTGTGCCGGTGCCAGCCAGGCTTGCTTCCTGGACTGGGTGATGAACCTTGTCTGCTTCAGAGTAGGCCAGGTACCACTTAAGCTGAAGCACACACCATCTGCGCGACGCGCGACGCGCGACGCCATTCTGAGTTTGTGGGAGTTTTTCCCTTTGCTTAACATTAGCTCACGTCCCACGTGTGTTCTCAGTGTCTATTTAGAACCGCAGCTGCCAAGTGCCACGGTTCTCAGAAGTGCCCCCCCCCCCCCCCCCCTTCCCCCTCCTCTCCTTCCCCCCCCCCTCCCCCTGGTTCATTCCAAATCTGTTTCCCCACCTGTCGGCAGGCTCAGGACATTCCTTTCATAGAAGATAAAATTTTGGATTTATTATTAGAATTCTGACTTGGGAATACTCACTGCCAGAGTGTGGAACACAGCAGCCCAAGCTACAGTGGGGTGTCACGTTTCTCTTGGCTCTGGCTGACACTCAGGCACTCAGAGAATCTTTCCACAGTGTGCTGGCCCGCCACCTCTTTTCCACGTGCAACTAGATGGCAGTATGTTAGAGAGAAGCTTTTATTGAGATGACAACATCCTAAAGCTATTCTTCTAAGTGCCAAGCGAGCATCCTGGGACCCCGGAACATCAGGCCCAGTGTGATAAAGGAGCAAATTACTTAGAAAAGTCCTTCAGGAGTCACTCACACAAAATTGAAGGCAGTACCCCTGGCATGAGCCTTCTGTCCCCAGGATCTGCTTCCTTTGGTTTCTGGGGTCCAGGTTCTTTTTTAACCCAAAGTTTCAGTGAGTTACTGGAAGACAGTAAAAGTTTCACTCCGGGTTTAAAATGCTCACAGAGAAGAAAGTAACTATAAAAAGGGAATGCTTTCCAGGGTGTGTGGAAGCCTGTGGCTGCTTGGCACAAGCGTTAGTGTCTGCCTCCCTGCTGCTACTGGTCTGTGAGAGAATGAGGCTCTTAACCCCTGCTAGCTTGACTCTGACCCCACTCACACCACACCAATTCTACATCACCCCACTCCATGGGATGGCTAATTTGAAAAAACATTACCGACACTGATGAGAAATTTCCCTTGCTCCCTGGAGGCTCACATCCTTACATACGTCCTTACATATGGAGTGTAGAATATGATCCACAGGCAGCCTGGACCTGCTGCAGCATCCTTACATACATCCTTACATATGGAGTGTAGAGTATGATCCACAGGCAGCCTGGACCTGCTGCAGCTGGTCCTGGAGGGCTCACCACTTGCCTGCAGCTCTGGCTGTGCACTATCTACAGGCCTAGTGTCCCTACTCTGAAAATTTCAAATCTGAAATACTCCAAAACTTCAATGTTTTTGAGTGTGGACATGATGTCACAAGTGGAAAATTCTTGTGACATCAGAGTCAAATGCAGGTGTGTCAAACATTTTGTATCAAATCGCCTTCGTGAATTGTGGGTAGGCCATGTATGAGACATGAATAATGCGATGTTTAGACTCAACTCCCACTTCTAAGTTATCTCGTGTTGTACATTCAGATACCCCATGATCTAAAAATTCCCCAAACTAGAAGCATTTGTGATCCCTAGCACTTTCAGTAAGGGATTCTCAGGCAGTGCTCTGTCTCTGTCTCTGTCTCTGTCTCTGTCTCGTGTGTGTTTGTGTGGGCAGGTGTGCCACAGCAGCGTGAAGGTCAGAGGACATCTCTGAGTTCATTTCTTCCCTTCCACATCTATGTAGGTTCTAGGAATCAAACTCAAGTAGGCAAGGCCTTTTACCCACTGAGCCTCCCTCCTGACAAGGTTGCCTCACAGTCAACAGAAACCATTTAAAGAAACATGTTCCCAGGTGAGTGGCCATTGCTCCATCCTTCAAACTTTGAGATCATCAGTTTCCAACCATAGAAGTAAGAGGAGGACTCATCAGCACAGCTTGGCTAGGACCTACAACCTGATACACCCTCCTACCTCTCCAAATAATGGGGAAGTCGCCTTTCCCCTGTCTGAGGCTCAACAGTATACAAGTTTCCCTGGCCCTGTCCCAGTTGCCCCATTAGATGATGAACTGAAAAAACAACATTGGTTCTTAGTAAGATGGTTCTTCTCATAAGGGTTGCTCACACTGGTCAAGGATATCTGCTAAGCAGCTTCCAGAGTCTCTACTAAGACTAAGCATCCTTCAGCATGTGAGCAGGCAAGTTGCTATGAACATCCTGGGCATCCCAGCAGGAGGGAATGATTCATGGCCACCATTGTGGCTGTTTCTGTGAGCAGCCTCCTTGGAGGAGGGCTATCATTTTCCTTCCTGGGGCTGAGGAGAATTTGTTGATCTGTTTTTCCTGGGTTTAAAATAGGAAAGGAAAGGAAAAGGAAGGGGAGGGGAGGGGAGGGGAGTGGAGGAGAGGAGACCCAGAGGCACCTCTCGTTTGGGGAGAAAACTTAAAATATATTCCTTTTTTTGAATGAAGTTTTTTGAAAGTTGTATTAAAAATTTAGGCATCCTATTCAGTATCTAAACTGACAAATAATCACTGGGAAAATTCATTCTCTCTCTCTCTCTCTCTCTCTCTCTCTCTCTCTCTCTCTCTGTTTCTCTTCCTTTCTCTGACAAATAACTCCTGGTGCCTTCCATCATAAACCCACTGTTATGATTATCTAGTTAGTTTTCCAACCAAAGTTTCACATCCACAAACCTATCAGTTGAAATAGCTCCCCTATGCAGTCAGATAAGATGAACTATTTATGGAGTTTTATATTTTGTGGAATTTATGACTTCATCAGTTTTTGGGGAACAACACTTCTGTACATGTTTTCAATAGGCTACAGAGACCAAGCCATCCCAAGGATGAGGTTTCAAGAGGGCATCGGAAGTGGGAGCTCTCTGAAGGAAGCGTGTGCTCTTACTAGTCTCCTCTGGCCTTTGGTCACAGTAATGGGACCTTCTGCTTTCAGTTGAGGGGCTGAGTTGCTGGATTCCATTTAAATATCTGGTATGGAGGAACTTGTTGACAGACAGCCTTCAAGAACCACACTGTGGCCTTGAGATTAAGTTGGGGACCACTGGTGGTATTAACATGCACCTGACACACGCAGCATGTTCCTTTTGTATCCTGAATATTCTTGACATAAATGGAGTCTACAGTGTGTCCTCATTCTTTCTTTGAAATTTAAGAGCTACTCAAACTGTCCATATACAGAACACACATAGGTAAGGAACTGCGTGTAGTGGCTGCTCCCAGCTCCCAGTCTTAGCTCAGTGACATTGTTATCTCTAGAGAGACACCTTTATAGAGAAAGACTACCTGAAGGTCACACACATCTCAACCCATTTCCCCTATGGATCTATTCACTCACCTGTTTGCTTCCTTGTGCTTTCTATATACCAGCTGCTCTCTGAGCTGCCAAGGGCAGGGTGAGAGCAGACAGAAGGCATTTCTGCTTTCCACAGTGCTGGCAGTGGGGGAAAGACCCGCCCACGTGGAGAATCTATAGACCGCAGAAGAAATCCTCAGAGATACAAAGGACTTACTCACAGAAAGATCTAAGAGTGAGTGGATTCAGTGTGACTCTGTACAAGTGGGGACTTGCAGTGTGAACACCAGAAAATGAATGTCATCAAAATTAGAATCTTGAGCTCCTGCAAAGACATATTCCGAATGAATGCAATCATATTTCATAGACACAATGATTAAATTGCTTTTCTCATACACACATACAGATACAGGAACACAGATAAGAATCCTAAAAATTGGAGTTGGGCACAGCAAGAAGGAGGTATAAGTATTTAGAAAAGTTATTGAAGTCTAATTAACAAATGAAAAAGTAGGTATTCAAGGTATAGGATGTGACCATTTCTCACACAGTGTGTAACTACCAAAATCAAATTAAGTTTATTTGTCAGCACCGTAGTTATGATTTCTGTGAGGCAGCACATGTTGAGAAGACTGGAAAACTGGCCTCCTGTATTGCAAGTGAACAGCACAGTCAGTTACCAATGTCTATGCTGTGTATCAGAGTCTCTGTGACCCACCTTAGAAGCTGTCTGCGCCTCTCCCCGCATCACTTCCAGCCCTCAGCAGTTGGCACTGCACCATTTGTGTGTGTGAGTTCCAGGTTCTGTTCTTTGAATTTGAAGCAAGTGGGGTCCAACATTTGTTTTTTCCTGCTGCCAGCCTCATTTCTCTTAGTGCAGGTTCATCTGTGTTGCAGCCAACGGCAGGTTTTCTTTCTTCCCGTATGATCAAACAATATTCCATTCTATTGGCAAACCAGTGTTTATTCATTCACCGATAGTGTGTGTGGGTGTGTGCGTGTGCCTGTGCATGTTAGTGGATGTGCACATGCAAGTGTGTGTGCACGTGTATGTCAGCTGGAGATTGACCTCTAGATGATCTCCTCACTTTGTCACCTTGTTTTCTTGAAACAGTCTCTCACTGAACCTAGAACTCACCATTTTGACCAGCCAGGCTGGCCAGCAAGCCCCCAAGATCTGCCTGTCTCTACCCCCACAGCCTGAGGATGATAGAAGCTCGGGGTTGTGCCCAGCTTTTAACACTGGTGCTGGAGATCCAGACTCCGGTCCACATGCTCGCTCAGCAGGCACTCTCCCCTTCTGAGCATTCTCCCCAACCCTGTCACTAGGATTTCTTCAGGTCAGCTCTTTACCTCTTCTCTCTTCCTTTGACCCTCCCCACCCCCATTCCTTCATTCTTTTTTAATCTCCTTACTCTAATCGGATAATGTCCAAAGGTTGTCTTTGTACCTCCTGGCTCTAAGAATGTCTATTTGTCAGTCCTTCCATTTCCATAAACACCCACAGCACACTGTTGTGCTCTGAAGCTCTGGGGTTGAATCGTTCAGCTTCGGGATTTGTCTGACTCTCAATGTGGCTTCTGTTCTATGTGGAATCTCTCCTTCAGCTCATGCATCCTCTAGATTTCTTCTAGTGAACTACCTCCATACTCCTGTGTCTTATGGAGCTTCTTTAAAATTAAGAGTTCACATCTTTCTCCTGAGATGTCTAGATCTCCATGTCTTTATTGTTGGCTATTGGTGCTCTTTGGTGGTGGTGTGCTTTGCTTGTTTATTCATTTTGGGGCCACCTTGAATTGTTCTCCACATACTTACAAGAGCAATGTGCTCTGTTGGTGTTTGCAGACTGGTTTCAGCATGAAGACTTTGTCCCACCAGCTTAACAAATGAGCTTAGAGACCTGTCATATAGCTGCTGTGGTGTCCACAGTGCAGGCTGTGGTTGGTAAGCCTGTCAGGAAGCACACGCAAGAGATGGTGCCTGGGGTCCCTGTGAGGCTTCTGCTCTAAAGGGAGATCACTCACTGGGGAGCGAGGATGGACGTGGACTGCACAATGAGCAGCACTGGCTGGTATGCTTCTGAGTCCAGAGCCAAAGCTGAGAGCTACAGGCTCATTGTAGGGAACAGGTGTGCAAGCTCCTATGGGATTGCCGTGTGAGTGGGGCTGACTGGTATCACACCTGTGAATGCCTGGAGTCAGGGATCAGGGCATTATCAAGAAGTTAATGAGCTGGGCAGTGGTGGCACACCTTTAATCCCAGCACTCGGGAGGCAGAGGCAGGTGGATCTTTGTGAGTTCGAGGCCAGCCCGGTCTACAGAGCAAGCTCCAGGAAAGGCACAAAGCTACACAGAGAAACCCTGTCTCGAAAAACCAAAAAAAAAAAAAAAAAAAAAAGTTAATGAACTTGTCTCTGAGGTGACAAATGGATGTGTCTCCCAGGAGATAGGCAGGCAAGACTGTTGACAGAATGCCCCTGAGAAACCTAGAGCTGCAGGATCACTTCAGGACCCGTGAGAGATAAACATTGTTGAGTTTGCCTCTGGGAGAATGGCCTTCCTCAGCAGGACCTGGGCTAGCTAGACTCCTGTCAGCCCATAACTGGGGTAGAATGGAGCTGAATGAAGGGCTCTTCTGCCTCTACATGCAGATGTGATGTTCACAGGGTAGTCATGTGAGCCATGGGGCTCTTGTCTTCTTCCAAATATGTAAGTGAACCCTGCTTGGGGTAACACCAAAGACAGATGGGGTGATAGAGAAGTTCACAGAAGAACTACAAGGCTTTGTCTGAGGTTGGAGTCAGGGCATCTGTTGGGAAGCATGAACTTGCCCTCTCAAAGCAGAATGTCTGTCTTATGAATCATACATCTGACCCTAGAGCTCTCACTAAAGCACCTGAGCCACAATTCACTTCCAAATTCTTCTTACTATAGGAGACATATTTGCCACCTTGCTGACACTGCAGGTCACGGGGCAGGTTTCAACGTTGCGTCCTCAGTGCATGGCATTTGGAGGGTTGTCTTGATTCTGCTCTGCCTGTCTCTAGCTGAGTGGCCATTAGAATCCTCTGAGGCACATTTGGTATAGTGTTCATCATTCCCCCTCTTATGGTACCTTTCCCTCTTGAGTTTGAAATTTTCCCAACTTGCCAGTTTCTTCTCTCAGTTGTTTGGATCCCATGTGACCTAGCTGGCTTATGTTCCTCAACTTCATGCTTTTATTTTATGATTTGGATAAAATGGGAAATTTCATGGGAAATTTTATAAGGAAATACCTTGAGTCATTAGCCAAGCAATTTCTTTTTATGTGCTTGCAACCTAAAGGCCTCCGGTGGCTTCACATGGGGAATGTATTTGTTTTTAGCTTAAACTATTATGGGAAAAATGTATGGCATCAAGAAAGGGCTGGGTGGCTTCATCTATAGACATTTTTAATGAATTTTCTAAGAACTTGACCCTTAGCTGGATTCTTTACATATTTCTTTCAAGGATATGGATTTAAATCCAGTGAAAAAGTGGAACATGAAGGACTTTGTGTGCCCTTTGCCAGCTCAGTAGTGGCAAAAGTAAGATATATGTTCATTAATTCTAGATTATTTCCACATGACTTGCCTATTTCACATTAGTATGTAATTATTTTTCTCTGGTTCCTAGAACTTTCTGCTCCTTTATCCTTAATCACACAGTACTACAGTTATCAGAAGGGGGTACCCTTCTCTACTACCCACAGTCATACACAGTATCACAGTTATCAGAAGGGGGTATCCTTTTCTACCACCCACAGTCATACACAGTACCACAGTTATCAGAAGGGGGCACCCTTCTCTACTACCCATAGTCATACACAGTACCACAGTTATCAAAAGGGGGTATCCTTTTCTACCACCCACAGTCATACACAGTAGCATGGTCATCAGAAGGGGTATCTTTTCCACCATCCACAGTCATAAATACACAACCATAGTATTTTAGCCATTCCTTAATAAAGTAAAAGAATGAACAAACAACAACAACAACAACAACAACAAAAAAAACAGCATTAGAGGTTGCAGGAAGATAAGGCTCAAACCAGTTACCAAGGCAAGCGTATAATGTACTTCCTTATGAGCCAACCTGGAGTCTGCCTGAGGGCCTAGCAACAGGCGCTGTCAGATATCCTGATCATGTCTAGCCAATGAGGGATGACCATGCAATGTCACCAGATCAGAATACAGCCTGGGTGCAGGGAGGAGGGTATATAAAGCTTTCCCCATTACTGAATAAACAAATCTGCTGTTTGCCTTTCACCTGACTCCCTGTGTCTGTGTCATTGATGCTGTGCCTTCTCACCCCCTCCAACGAGGGAGCCATTAGGACCCAGCAACAAGAGATTAGTAGGAATAGAGACATTTAACTTGTATTTAAAAATTATACTTTTATCTAAGTGTCTATTTGTAGAGAAGCCCCCATACCTGTAAGGAGAGTTCAGGTAGATATATGTAGAAGTTCTGGAATCATAAAGAGGATTAGCTGGCATCTGTGCTAATGATTAATTGAAATCATGTGGATAACTGCTCTTACAGCCTATGGTGTCTCTACCTTAGTGAACAAAGCAGGATTCTGTAAAAATTGACGAATAACCTGCCATGCAGGTCTTACAGTGCTAGATGCACTTTTACAACGTTAATCAAGCCGGGCGTTGGTGGCGCACGCCTTTAATCCCAGCACTCGGGAGGCAGAGGCAGGCAGATCTCTGTGAGTTCGAGGCCAGCCTGGGCTACCAAGTGAGCTCCAGGAAAGGCGCAAAGCTACACAGAGAAACCCTGTCTCGAAAAACCAAAAAAAAAAAAAAAAAAAAAAAAAAACAACGTTAATCAAGTCAAGATAGCATCATTCAAATCTGTATTTTTTTCTTGATTACTGAGAAAGAAGGCAGGAAACCTCCAGGTAGAATGATGCTTTTATTTATTCTTTCTTTGAATTCTGGCTAGTTTTTCTTCTTTCATTTTAATATCACTTGTGGTTGTATGTGCTTGTTCAGCTGACCCTTTAACTATGAGAAAGAAAATCTGATGGTTCATTTTCAAAATAAAAATGTCTTGAGTGAGCTCAACTCTAGCCACAGATAAACAGGAAACACTGGACCCCTTCTGACAGTTCAACTATGAATGCTGCCCTCCAAAAAACTAGAAGGTGAAAAAAACTAGAGAAGAAAATGACTAACAGTCAAGTGTGTCTGTAGGATCATGTGCCTGATAAGCTTTAAGATAAACAGGAGGTAAAATTGGTGATGAACCCAAGCAGTGATTGTTGAGAAAAAGGCAAATCTAAGGGACAGAGGAAGGGTAACTCTTGGATAACAAATAGAATTGTCCCTCCTGGTCACTTGAGAAGAGGAGGTCGGTCACGCAGCAGGGTTTGCTAACTGCGCTTTGCACTCAGTGCGCCTGCCCTGTGGAGGGCTTCACTCACTGCTGTCTCCAGCATCCTCACTGTGAACCGAGGCTCCAGGTTTCCTACATACACTTTCACATCATCTCTTTGTCCTGCAAACCACTCTGTCGGATGCCTCTAAAGCACTGGCATTTTCACTCTGTTTCCTCGAGTTTCTCCCCCTTTTCTTGCTCCCAGTGGGTCTGTCTCTGAATTGAAGTATCTTCTCTTGTGGAGAGCACAGATTAGGCCTTTCTCTGGGATGATGACCATCATTCTAACCACAGCCAATCAGCACAGCAGCAGCACACACCCTTCCATCAATCTCCAGCCTGCAGTTCTACAAACAGCACAAACTTGATGATATTTTGTTACTGCCTATGGAGTTAACTGATCATTGTATTCTATCTTTTTAAGATTTAAAAATAAAGTGTGTGTGCCTATGTGAATAAATGTCACAAGTGTGCAGGTACCCGAGAAGGTGCCTGATCCCTTGTAGCTAGAATTGCAGGTGGTGCTGGGAACAAAACCCAGGTCCTCTGTAAGAGAGGCTAGTGTTCTTAACCACTGAGCCATATCTTCAGCTCTGTTTAACTTTTTAAAGCAGTAAATAAAAATATTTAGCTTTTTACCAAATCCTGTTAGTGGAATGCCTGTGAAAATGTTGCCAGGACAGTAGACAAAGCAAGAACAGAACTTGGATTTTGACCTGAGGTCCACATGTCTTTATCTTGAGCTGAGCTCATATTCTTAATTTCTGCTAGAAGATCAGTTTCCAACTCTGCCTGACTTGCAAATGTTCATTTCAGAACAATCCAGACTTCACAGTTGAAATTTCTCAGGCCTGTTCCAAGGTAGAATCCTCATCAAATCACCTCCATTCCAGCAGCCCCCGAATGGTGATTAAATGTAATCTGTGTTACTGTGCCTAGGAACAGCTCAGGTGCCATGATGTTTGATGTTGCTGCCCATAGTGTACAGATCACAGAAAACCAAAGAAGCCCCTGCCAACCAAGACATAACTCGGGCTTAAACAAACACAAGAAATAAATCCTATGTAATAATTGCATAGGAATCGAAGATATAGTGTTAGCTTGAATTTTTAATTTTCTTTTCTTTCTTTCTCTCTCCTTCGTTCCTTCGTTCCTTTGTTCCTTCGTTCCTTCGTTCCTTCCTTCCTTCCTTCCTTCCTTCCTTCCTTCCTTCCCTCCTCTCTCTTTCTTTCTGTCTTTCTTTTTCTCTGTTGTTACAGAGTCTCATTTAACCCAGGGTGGCCTCAAACTCACTGCAAAGCAAAGATGACCTTGAACCTCTGACCCTCCTGCCTCTGCTTCCTGAATGCTAGGATGGGAGACTTATGCTACCTCACCCAGCTTGATTTTCCTTTTTATAAGGATTTGTTGTCTAGTTTTTGTGGATTGTTTTTATACCTGAAATTCTTGTGTGAAATGAGTGAGACTCAACATTTTTCACGCTTCTAAGTCTGTTTCTTTATCATTGTTTTTAACATGTTATTCTAGTAGGAGTCAATGAAATACATTTTAAGAAAGACATCAATAGAATGGATGATAAGAAAACATACACATTTCAATTGCTTTTGAGTCACTTTACCAGCAATGAGAGAATATGATGCCTGTGTAGATAATAACTAATACTTATTACCAGGCACTAAAGGCAAACTATATTAGAATAAACTCAAATGAAATTTACTGAGGTAATTTCAATATATAGACATAGAGAATTTCTTTTCATTAGTTATTTTTGATCATGCATAGCCAAGAGAAGTTGTCTAACTAAAGAAGACATTTTCTCGACGTCTTGACAATGGAACTGGACATGTCAGTGGGCTCCTTAGGGAATGTGCCCTGTGTTTATACACAACACTCTCTACTTTGGCATTTTCAACCAGGCAAGATGGCTCAGTGGGGAAAGGAGCCTGCTGCCAAGCCTGAGAACCTGAGTTGGGTCCCCAGAACCCACGTGGTAAAAGGAGAGAATACAAGCTGTCCTCTCACCAACACTTGTATGTTATGGTGTGCACCCACACCTGTACACACACACACACACACACACACACATACACACACACACACCACACACATATACACACACACCACACACATACACACACACATACACACATACACACAGCATACACACACAGCATACACACACACCACACATACACATCATACACATACACACACATACACATACACACACACCACATACACACACACCACACACATACCACACACACACACCATACACACACCATACACACACCACACACACACACATATACACAAACCACATACACACACACACCACACACACCACATGCACACACACATACACATACATATGCACACACACCACACTCATACACATACCATACACATACACACACACACCATACATAACACACACACACACACACACACACACACACACACACACACGCACGCATGCACCCCAAATAAATAAGAATTAGGCATTTTCAGGAATGAAGGCTTTGCCTTTTGAGAAAAACCTTAGGAGATGGTGACATATGATAAATACTCTGTAAAGACAGAAGGCCTTTTACTGGATTTGCTGATAAGAGAGCCTTAACTCAGCAAAGACCTGATTAGGCCTGTCAAAATGTCAGGGTCAGTGGCATTACCATCCTGGTGACCAGCACAACAAACGTGACTTCATTTCATAAAAATAAAGAAAAACACAGTGACCCACACACCACGTTCGTGCTACCTACGTGGGGACATTCATATTCCTAAGGGATACTGTGATTTTCTTCCTTCCTTTGAGGATGCGGAATCTGAATCATGGGTGACAGACTCACTCAAGATCCCAGTCTGAGGGGATGGCTCAGTGGATAGCGTGCTTGTCTTGCAAGCTCAGCAACCTTGACATCAATCCACAAGAATCCATAACAAAACGAAAGTATGATAGAGAGTGTTCATGACCCCAGTACTGGGGGGACAGACGCACAGACCCTTGGACTCACTGATCAGCCAGCCTCTCCCACATAGTGTTCCCCAGGCAAGAAAGAGGCTGCATTAAAAAAATATAGGCAGTGAATGTGCGCTAGGTAGATAGATAGATAGATAGATAGATAGATAGATAGATAGATAGATAACCAAACATACCCAGAAATTGTGTCACATGCTTTATAGAGACACAATACACAGTATAAAGATGAAACCTCTTGCCTTTTGAAAGGCATGGTTCATCTATGATGTAATTTGGGGTAGTTAACATTTCTTTATCTCAGCATCCTCAATTAGAAGTAATAATTAATAATCAAAAGAATTCAGGCTTAACACATAGGAAATGCTTAATAAATATTAAGTCCACCAAAATATCTTCTGAGATCTTTGTTATGTATTTAGCATGCTAATTGCATAAATGCAAGCATTCAGACTTTTATATTTGAAATTGTATTTCAAGAATGACTTCATTATGTCTCAGACACAAAGCGCATCTTATCTCTTCAGGCTGATTGGGAGGGCTGCTTGCACTTGCTCTGATAACAGAGAATGTCACTGTCACTGGAATATGCAAATGCTTTATTTCTAAAGGCTGAGCCTAAAGTGCTGTTGCACTTGGTTCCTGCAGGCCTATTTTAATCAGAGCTGCTTTCCAGGACAAGCTAAATTGCTGTAAGAAGGATCTCTCTTTCCCTTTCTCTCTGGGAAGTGTATCATCATCCTGACACTGCCTGTCTGATGGAGAGGACTTAATTACACTCACACAGCCAGCTGCTTCCTTCTTTTGCTTTTGGTCTTTATGAACTGGGTCGGGCCTTGGAAGGAGAAAGATGGAATAGTAAGCCCAGCCATTGCCATGGTGGAAGACTCAGGAGTTTGCTTGGCAGTTCCAAGTCAGGCTGCTGCTGAGGGAGGTCTTTCCAATGCCCCAACACAGATCTGTGATTAGGACAATACAGACAGAACAAACTCAGGTGACAGCACTCCCATGTCTTTGCCTCAGTGACTTCTGGGAAATAGCAACCATCTACAACTGAGGGGCCTTTGAGAACAGGTAAGAGACTTACCATTCATTAGGGAAGAACCATCAGGCACATAGCTCATTTCTCTTTTCTTCCTTCTGATCAATATTGAAAGCACTTTTGAGTCAGCAGCCACCGGCCACCAACACTGACAATAGTTTGTAACGTATCAAGAAGTACGGTCAGAAGTTTCTCAGGGTTAGCTGTCCTGAGCTGCTACTGAACTCTGGCCATGTGGAAGCCAGGTTATAGCCAGGCAAGAAATCCAAGAGAGAGACAGGAAGAAGAAGGGCAGAGTCAGGAGTCACTAGCCAGACACAGAGGAAGCAAGATGACAAGCAGAACTGAGAAAAGGTACCAAGCCACGTGGCTAAATATAGATAAGAATTATGGGTTAATTTAAGTGTAAGAGCTAGTCAGTAATAAGACTGAGCTAATGGCCAAGCAGTTATAAATAATATTAAATCTCTGAATTATTATTTTAAAAGTGGGCCACAGGACTGTGGGGGCCTGGTGGGACCAGAGAAACCTTCAAACTACAGGTAATCACTCCTTTTATTCCACTTAGCATAGGCTTTTCTTTTATCTCTATCTCCTTGAGCACAGAATTTAGCTCCATTACACTTCTTGGTGCCCCTTCAGTTCTCTTCAAATTGTACATTTTTTTATTTTTCCTTTCTCAGATTGCTCCTTTTCATTATAGATTTGTATAAGGTTGGCCATTAATAACCATGCTATATGGCCAATATGAGGCTATTTTGAAATCTCCTATGCCAACACCATTAATCCAAACCTCTTCCATTTAGCCTCAGACAGGCATTTTGGACAAGGGCAAAAAGCAGCCACATTCTTTGCCAAAATATTACAAGAACAATCCCTAGGCATTTACAATATTCTTCTCCTCTGAAACCTCTTGAGACTGGCCTTCATAATCTACATTGGTCTTAGCACCACTGTCTTCCCTGCTTCTATTAGTAGGGCTCATGAAGCCCCACTGACAGCATTCACCTGCCTTCCTAATCCAAAGTCCCAAAGTTCATATTCCACCAACAAGAAGCATGGTCAGACCTGTCACAGCAATACACCAGTCAATGGTACCAGTTTCTGTTCTATTGCTGTGAAGAGACACCATGACCATGTAAAGAATTTAATTGAGGCTTGCTTATAGTTTCAGAGTTTTAGTCCATTGTCTAATCATGGTGGGAAGCATGGTAGGAAGCATGATGGCACATAAACAGACATGGTGTTGGAGAGGTAGCTGAGAATTCTACATCTGGATCTGCAGGTAGTAGGATGAGCCAAGAGCCACTGGGCTTGACTTGGGCTTCTGAAGCCCCTGAGTCTACCGCCTAGTGACACATTTCCTCCAACACCTATCCCAAGAAGGCCACACATACCCAACCAGGACACACCTCCTAGTAGTGCCATTCTCTGATGACTAAGCAAGCTTAATCAAACTACCACAGGGACATAGATGTAGCAGGAATCTTAAAAGTCTTATTAATAAAATCAAACCTGAGCCTGGTATTGGGGTGAACACTGGAAGGTCAGAGACACAGAATAAGCCACAGCTATCTCACCTCACCGGATCCTCAGCTGGTCTTGCTTCCTCAGACTGGAAGCCTCTATGTCTTCATCCAAAATGGGTCTCAGCTGAACTGCTGCTAGAAGCCTGAATGCTTAACCAGCCCAAATGCTTCTCCAGGCCAAATGCCTCTCCAGGGCAAATGCCTCTCCAGGGCAAATGCCTCTAGTTTCTGGTCCTCACGCCTTATATACCTTTCTGCTTTCTACCACCACTCCCTGGGATTAAAGGCTTGCTTTCTGGGATTAAAGGCGTGGGTCACCATGCTTGGGTGTATCGTTGAACACGTGGATTTCTGTCTCTGGAATGCTAGGATTAAAGGCGTGTGCTACCACTGCCTAACCTCTATGTTTAATATTGTGGCTGTCCTGTTCTCTGACCCCAGATAAGTTTATTAGCGTACACAATATTTTGGGGAACACAATACCACCACATTTCCTCTCTTTTTGTCTAAAATTAAAAAAGCTTATAACTAGTACAAGAAAAACTATCCAATAAGTATATATAATACATATAGTCAAGATTACATTAACGATGTCTAGTTCATTATATTAACAATGTCCAGTCCAGTAACATCTGATAAACTCAGACCAAAAAATTTTCGTTACTTATCTTATTTAAAACAAGTAGTTCCTTTTTAAAAGTAGATTCCATAATCTCCCTTTTTATCTTACCATACCCATATTCTCTCTTTTTTCTTTTCATAATACATTCAGTAGTCTACCTTTTGTCATTTTTATATCTTCCCCCATTTTTCTTTGGTGTAGATTCAGTGATCTACCTATTTATCCTATTATTTCTTTATCTTTTTTCTCAGAGTAGATTCAATGATCTATCTCATACCTTATTCTCCTTTTCTTTTTGCTTTCTAGGGGTGAAGATATCTTTAGGGAATCTTGAAAAGAAAAATTTTAGGTTAATTGTCAAGTCCTGTATCATTTATCCAGTCTCTGTATAATAGGAAAGTTCAGGGCTTGTCACAAGTCCTTGCTCGAGTAGTCTGTCAGGCTGGATCATCTCAAAAGTCATAAACAGTTTGTAGTCCAAAGTTGATCTTTCCTTGGTGTTAATCAGCTTAATGGTTTTATCATAGTCCATGTGGAATCATCATTGTGGGATCCTGTCATCCTTTTGACGATTTCAAAGTCACTGTTAGGCGTGGTCATGGTTCCCTGCAGACTTCTTCTTTTTTTTTTTTTTGTGCCTCCTCTGTGGTTTGGAGTAATCACAGTCTGATAAATGTCTGTCTCTTGGAACCATGAACATTTTTCCCTAAAAGAGAAAATCTTCACAGCAATTTCTCCCCACCATTTGTCTTGCCAAACTTTTTCAAACTGACTTTTGTCGATGTTTTCTTGTAACACGATGGTCCTGGCAATTCTTCTCTGAACAAGCAGTAGTAAATCCTTTGTCCCAGGTAGCAGCATCACCGCAGTCACCAACACGATGAGAAGGAGCCAGCAACTTGGAGCAGCAGCCACTGCCTCCTTGGTCCCACCGTCACCGTTTGTGGCCAGGTCCCGGGTAGAAACTTCTCCTTAGCAAGCCTCCTAGGCCGGCCTCAAACTCAGGATCCTCTTGGCTCTGCCTCCTTCAGTAATTCCTACAACCGGCCGAGTGTAGCTCCGGCCTGAGCTGGGGCCCCGCAAGGCCCTAGCCAAGCAGCTTTTTCAAGAATTCGTAGCACAAACGTTGGGCGCCAGATGTAGCATGAATCTTAAAAGTTCTTATTAATAAAAATATTATTATTTTTTTCTTTTTTTCTTCTTCTTCTTCTTAGGAGTCTAAAAAGTAAAAAAAAAAAGTTAATAAAAAGAGCACTGTGCTGTGCTTTCATGAGCAGCAGGCAATGGTCCTCTTGCTGGCTCTGGGAGGAAGATGCTCTGACACTGATAGAATCATAGGCCACATTGACACATTTGTTGTTTGCGTAAGAAGCAGACAGACTTTAAAAATCAGCAAGATTAATTTTCTGGTGGATTCATGCCGAGAAGCCAAGGCAGGTGTACAGGTCACCAAACACACAGGTAAACAAGGAGAGACTAGCCCAGGAGTGCAGGAATGAAAGATGGGGAATGGGGGGAGTGCACCTCATCGCCAAGGGAAACTGAGGTAATCAATCACTCAGCCTCCTCTCACCCGAGCTCCTGGAGATAGAGAAACATTTTCACATATGCCAGTATTGGGCTCACTGTAGCAGCAGATGGAACACTTCGCGGGCCCCCTTTCTCCAACCTTTTTCTCCATAACCTACAAAACAACACAAAAGTGTTCACAGTGAGAGAAAATATTGGCTCACAGGGCAGACAGCGGCTGCTCTCTGAGCAGGGTTCACACAGCCTGAGGCTCGCTTCTGCAGAACACCATGAGCCCTGCTAGGCCAAGTAGAGGGAAGGACCCAGAAGGCAGGGGCAACCTGCACACTGACAGCAGGAGAGGGGATATGGGAGACTGTAATTGCATTAACCCCCAATGTCACATTCTACCCTCAGTCCTCTTCTTTTGCAGAGCCCAGCAGACACCAGAAAAATCGCTACTGTGAGTTGATGTCATTGGAGATGAATGGTTAGGGGGCGAGCCTCTAGCAGCAGTTATGAGAGACACGGGTGAGTGTGTATGTTTCATGGGTGTGTGCCTGAAGGGCTGTCCACTAGAACAGATGGAAGAAGGACAAATGTTTTCCCTCAAGGTGCTAACTGGTGATTGGAGTGTAATGAGCTACCCCAGGAACATGATGATTGAAAAATAACATTTCAAAAAAGATGACACCGGGCAAGACACACAGAAATGTGTCTCCTTCCTCTCCCGTTCTCTTCCCACTTTTAGTGGCAGCTTTCCTGTACTGGATGTGACATCACCACACTGCAGTCTTCACTCCCTGAAATACCTGTGGCACTGCAGGGAGCTCTGCAGTTGTAGACGTGGCTTCAGCGTGGGGGTGGAAAAGCATCCCTCAGCTTGAACCTCAACTATGAATGAACATCTGCTTCCAAAAGTAGGTTAGTCACATCTGGAAACAGAAGCGCCAAAGACAGATATGGAGACTTTGAGCTCAGGGCCTCCCACAGAGTGGGCATACTCCCAGGCACTGAGCTACATCCCAGCCTGAGACACAGGGGTCATTGTCAGCGTGTGGATGAAGATACTGATGGGTAGCTTTCGTAGAAAATGGCTGATTGGTTTTCATATTAAGAACTATTTTTAACCCTGATTACTTTGTTACTTTACATTACGTTTCTTTCTATAAAGTTAGTGTGGATGCTCACAATACAGGCCAGCAATCTCAAAGGAAGACAAACAACCGCAGAAATCAACAGAGACGAGAGACTGAAAGCTATCTCATTGGTTACAGTACCAGGGACAGAGGGTGGCCTAGGAATAATACAGGGTATTTTTAAGGTGGATATCAAAGCAGCAGAGGTGAAAACTGAACAGTATTTCACAGTATGTGAGGGTAAAAGAAGCTGGTGTGAGCTCAGATGGACGCTTCTGGAGTTATAGGTGGAGGCTTCGTGCTTATTAATTTATTTATGTTGACTGAGAGATAAAAGATTCCTGATGTTTTCATGACATCGAAAAAAATACTGAGTTAAGTGCCTCTCTTATTACTGTTCTATCAAATTTGTAAAGTCTTACTGCTGGTCCCACTAAGTGTCCTGGTAGATAGAAGATTAAATCCATACTTATTGGAGTTGGTTTATAGAATAGCTGGCCCCTCCCAGGACAACTCCAGAGATCCAGAGTGAGTATTTAAGAACATTTAGGGTAACTGAACTGCTGGTAATAGGGAATTCTTGGTCTGCATAAGAAAACACTACTTAGCCTTGGGCTTCATGTGTCCATCTTAAGTTTTCAGTAGGTTGTTTGAATGACAATTAACAGAATTGTCAACTCAAGAGATCAGAGGATATGAAAGTCCTCTCCCACAGTTCCTTTGTGCAATGTTAGTTTTTAACAGCTTTATTCTTCTGTGATTTTGAGACAGGGTCTCTCTGCATAGCCCTGGCTATCCTGGAACTCACTGTAGAGATCAGTCTGGTTTCGAACTTGTAGAAATCCACCAGCCTCTACTAGCTCCTGAGTGCTGGGACTAAAGGCATGTGCCACCACACTCAGCCAATAAGGCTTTATTTTGACAGTACAGTTCAATTACTTGTGTTTAAAAAAAAAAAAAAAAAAAAAAACAAAAAAAAAAACTAGTGTTTAAAGAAATGAAGTTGGTTGTGGCAAGATCTCTGGAAAGAGGTGTGCAAGAGCACAATGCTTCCTAGAGCTGCCTTCTGAGATGTTCAACTGTGCCAGGTTGTGGGGAGGGATTGAATATTAGATCTAAGAGTGCAAGATTTTGTTAGACTACAAACAACCCAACGGAAGATCCCAAGCTTCCCATCCATGTGCACCACTAGCTGCTAAGCTTTGTAAGATGGGAGGACCACTTCCTGCATTAACTTTGGAGATGTTAGCATGAGTACCTAACAGATGACCCCATCTTCTGGGTATGAATTTGCTTTACTCCAGTTTCAGCAGCCCACGGTCATCTTCGAGCACAAGTATTTTCTTCACGTTTTGGACTCCTCTCTCTCTCTCTCTCTCTCCTCCCCTCTCTCTCCCTTCCTTCCTTTCTTCCTTCCTTCCTTCCTTCCTTCCTTCCTTCCTTCCTTCCTTCCTTTTTCCCTTCCTTCCCTATCAGCACTGGGATGTTGAGAGTTAAGGAATTTATTATTTTTATTAACTTTTAATTTATTACTTTTGTTTTTATTATGAACTAGAAACAGGTTCAGGATACATTCCCATTCATTGGAAACTCTACAGATGACTCTCAGCTTCACATTTGTCAGCATATAAGTATAAAATTGTGTCCATTTTCCTCTACAACCTCATCCAACTGCCTTGTGAAGCCAGGCAGATGTTTTTGGATACCCCTGGGGATCGGCATTGTAACATCTGCAGTCACATCGAACAAGGAAACTTACTGGAAAGCATGAAGATGACTATGATGAAAAGTTATTATTTTATAAGTAAGACCCACTTAATGTCAAGCTGATTAATGAAAGCAGCAACAGAAATTTTACTGATTTTTCCAGAGGATTTGTAAACACAAAGACCCCTTTCTTCCCTCTGGATTGGAGACTATGTCAAGTGTTGCAAAATCACTTAAGTTTTTCTGTTTGTATCCAGAGTATCCGCAGCTGTTACTCACAGTTCTGGCAAATTATTAGATTTGTCAGGGGAATTACAGGATGGAACTCGTTGGAATTAAGACCAGGGAGTCCTTAAACTCAGAGAGGCCTGAAATCCTCCACAAGAGACTTTCATCAGCTGTCAGGTCAGGAAGCATCTGTCTGGGGCAGAGGTCCCCACAGAGACAAAAGAACTAATTGAACATTTTCATGTGTGTCCTTATTTGAACATGGAACCTTTTAGTCTTAATTGCTGTTTGAAAGCTGTCTGGTAGACACAGCCCATGCATGTGATCTTGGTCACAGTCACCTGAAGCCTCCACAAAGTTGTCTCCAGTTATTTTCTCCATCTGCTTATTACATGCACTGGAATAAATGAACTCTGTTGAACACAGTTGCTGACCTAACAGAAAATGGGGGGGGGGGGGCAAAAAAGATTCGAGTTTTAGTAGCAGGAGGTTGTTCAGATACATATCAGAGATGAATGTGGGTATCTAGCAACACCTTCTAGAAACTGTGGTGCCTCTGGGAAGCCCTTACCAATGGGACAGCGTTCATGTTTCTAGATGCTGTATGGCACTGTTGAGAAGCTCAGAAATATTACATGGTTGCTAAGCCCTTCAGGGATCATCCAGGCATTGTCCCCAGGTAAAGGCAGATTTTAAACCAAATAAGTAGTTCATAACTCACACAGTAATACAGAAATCCCTCAGCAGAGAAATCTGAAGCTCGTACAAGTCTTTATTTCCACATTCCCATGCACAGGTGTAACAGCTGAAAAGAGGATTGGTTGTTATTGAATTCCATGTGCGTAAGGATAACTAATTCAGGAGGTGAGACTGCTCTGTGACTAAGGACAGTACCACTCTCCAGAGGACCCAGTTTGGCTCCCAGTACCCACGCCATGTGGTTCACACTGCCTGTAACTTCAGTAACTCCAACTCCAAAGAATCCTATACCCTCTCCTGGCCTCCCAGGGCACCTGCACTCATGTGTGCATACCTACATATGCACAAACAAACATTCATACATGTAATTAAACATTAAAAAATCTTTTAAAAATGAATAACCAATTCATTGTGGGGACCATTTAAAGATTATCTCGAAAATTCTGAAATAATCATAATTGCTTATTATATCATATCTCACAAATACAACGTTTTTTTAAGTTCTGAGATTGGTGTTTCTGTCTATTAAAACAATAGCATTAGACTAAGCAGTTAAAAAATTAATAGTACTCATTTTATATTATTAAAATATTGCTTATAATGATACAATTATCTTATAATTTGATAGTGTCATGTTCAACAAACAGCAATGTGTTCTATTCTTTAAGGCAACTTTGCTTCACAGGATTAGGTCCAATCAAGGCATCAAGAAGAGTTCAGAGATGACGTTGCTGTTCAAATCACTAAAGAGGCCAGGTAAACTTAGTGAGTGTATTTTGACGTTCCTTCTCCCTGTATCTTTACAATGTCATGCTTTGGAAAGGTCTCTTTGTTCTGTCTATTTCACTCTTTGTTTATCAACAAAGATTCATCAGTCTGAAGGGTTTCTATCCTTCATTCATCTGGTTAATTGATTCTCCAAGCTTTGAGGGCTGGGAAAACAGACTACACTCTCCAAAGCAGTTGCTCAGCCTTTCTACTCCCATGCAGCTAAGTAAGAACCTTATTACTGAACATGACTTAACAGTGAGGCCCGTGCTGTCAGCAAACAGCTGGCTTCATATGCCTGCTGTTCACACAAGACTTCCCCACTGTGCACTGTCATACTGTAGTCCTGTGTGGAATTTTTGTTACCTTGTTTTGAAGTTACCTTTAAGCCTACCTCCCACCTCATCATGTTCACTGGGTGTTTGACTTTCTCTGTGGAACATGATCCTTAGACAAGAATTTAAAGAGGCCGGGCCAGCATCGATGATGGTTTAATTCCGCTTTGCAGGGTTTTCTCAGCAGAGCAATGTAAACTGGTGTCCAGTTAAAACCCTGCAGAAGGGATTACAATGTCTCCGTGAGTCCCTGTTTCTCACAGACTCTCTCGGTGTCCTTCTTAGGAGACTATTTTGTGAACACTTTGGCATCTTGTTTTGCTTCCAGTCACTGCTACGTATGGCTGTGAATACACCTGCAACCTCATGTGTTGGAACACCCAGCTCCCAGCGAAGGATGCTGTTTTGAGAGGGTTTAAAGCATCCATACCATTACTGCACCCATGGATCCTTATTGCAGTTCACAGAGTTCACACCTGGGTAGGACTGATGTTGATTGTCTCCCCCAGCAGCCTGCCTAGCACCTTCCTGTACTAGAAAACCTAGCCAGCACGGAAGAAGCTTCCTGTCAGTAAAAACTTAATGTTTTCATGGCCTGTGACCAAAATGTGTAGCATCTTTAGCTTCCCATCAAGTTCTGGCCAAGACTGATGGTGATAGCTTGTGTTACTTTGGGGATGGAGGGGTCTCTGAAATAGTCCTTATCGACAACTTCAGAAGAGACATTCCACAGCTGGCACAGGGCTTTTTATTTGGCAACCTATGGATTCTGGCAGGAGCATTTCCCCCTGTGTAGGGTAACCTCACTTAAATGCTTTCATGTGTGTGTGTGTGTGTGTGTGTGTGTGTGTGTGTGTGATGTTTATAAAGTAGTAGGTTTTCCATGTGGCTCCCCACTTTCTCCTCTTCCCATCCTCCTCCAACTGAAACTTCCCACCCCATTAGTCCTGTTTCCCCTTCATATTACCAATGCAGGTGTAGGACACATCCCTTGATTTGGAGGGTGTCCTGGAGATCTGCTCCTACCCCAAACAATCCAGGCTGTTGCCGCCTCTCTCTTGTTTTTAAAGACATACTCCTGCCTTTTGCCAAGTAGATGCAGGAGCTGGGGAGACACAAAGGCTAGGTTCAGAGCTCTAAACCTCACTCAACTGTATTTATTTCAACCTTCATTTTTGCTGACAGACTAATTATGGCTTATTTGCATCCTATATCACAAGATTTCTCATTACTGAAGAACTTTTGGGATAGTCTCTTCATTCTCATGCTCTGAAATGTTATAATGGTGCGTAGTAGATAATGACAGGTTCTTGTTTAAATTTGTGGAGCTCTGAAAGACTTAGTTCTTTTTCAGCTTTAGAAAATCTTTTCTGTTATTTCTTGGAAAACCGTCTTCCTTCATCCCTACCCTGTTTTACGGCAGGGTCTCTATGCAGCCCTGGCTGACCTCTCCATTGGTCAGCCACAGGTAATTGTGAGCATCTCTGCCCTGTACAAAGACAGTGTGGACTTGGCCCAAGGAGAGCAGATTACGGCAGTTCTGATACTTAGAGGTCTTTGCTGTCCTTAGTCCTGCTGAAGGCACAGCCTGTTCTCTGACAGAACTTGAAATGTTTGATTGGAACTTCATGACTCACCTCTGCTGTAGACTGAGTCATGCCTTGTCTCCACAGCCGTTTATTTGTCCAAACCCTAATGCCCCATTTCTTCCCTGCCCCTCCAAACATCACGTGCAAGTGTTTGGCAATGGACATTGTGAGGTAATTAGATGTGGATGTGTGAGGTTACAGAGGCAGGACCCTCATGCTGGAATTATATACCCATAAAAACAGCCACTACAGAGCTTGCCTTGGAAGCACAGTGATACAACAGCCACCAAGTCAGGAAGGGACACTCAGTGCCCAAATGTGCTGACATTCTGGTCTTGGACTTCAGCCTCTAGGCTGTGAGGAAACCAGTTTCTGATGTTGAAGTCATGTAGTCAGGGGCATTTTGTCAAGACTGTTCAAGCCCATTTATATAACTTTGCAGCTTTCTGAAGCTTGGCAACCTTATTTTCTTTCTGTTTTTGCTTTATGCCTTTGCTATTATTTGCCTTTCCTTGTGAGCTGGACCCAGTAACTTCCTGTCTCTGACTTGGGGTTAATTTCTTCCCAATTCCGATGCATGAAAATTTTCTTTATTTCCTCCTCTTTCCTTTTCTCTCCAAAAATGCAGTTAATAATATATTCCTTGTTACATTTGGCTAAGCTGTTTTGTGTTTTCAACTGTCTATACCGTGCATGAACTGGAACCCTGGGTTGGTCCTATCAATGGTGATTTAGAACACCTGGTCTCCAAGTGGGCTCCTTACAGTGGACATTGTCATCAAGCAGGCAGAAGCACAGCCATTGGAGAAATGCCAACCTAGATTCAGAGTTGTTTATGTGGTAACTAACATCTGTCTTAGCCAGGGTTTCTACGGCCGTGAAAAGATGACACCATGATCATGACTTTGGGGGCCAACAGAGGCTTCCTAGTAAGGCCTTATTCAAGTTCAGAAAGTCTGAGCTTGCTTTACCCAGCAAGGCTGCATAATAGGATGATTTGGCTAAACGTGTGGTTACTAAGTGTTTTGAAGAGTCTACACTTGGTACTTTATACCTTGACCTTGAAAGGGAGAGGCCTTTTGGCCCTCCCCTTGCTGATGTATAAAAAACCCATCATGAATAAACTTTGGGTGACTGGATACTGACCCAAGGCCCTCCCAAAGCTATCCTGTGTCTTTTTCTTCATCCCTGTCTATATTTCTTCCTCTTATTCCTCAATTCCTCACTCCTCCATTCAAAAACCCTTCCACAGGTCAGGGTTGGTCCCCAACACATGACAACTCTTATAAAGGAAAATATTTAATTGGAGTGGCTTATAGTCTCAGAGGTTTAGTCCATTGTCATCATGGCAGGAAACATGGTGGCATTCAGGCAGGCATGGTGCTGGAGAAGCAGCTGAGAGTTCTACATCTTGATCTGAAGACAACAGGGGGTGAATTGTGTGCCACACAGGGTGTAGTTTGAGCAAAGGAGACCTCAAAGCCCACCCCCACAGTGACACACTTCCTCTAACAAGGCCACACCTCCTCCAACAAAATCATACCTCCTTATAGTGCCACTCCCTATGGGGGCCATTTTCTTTCAAACCATCACAACATCCAACCTGGAGCTGCTAGCTATGTGTACCTACTTAAAATCAAACTACCTAAAGTAAAATGGCATTAGAGATTGTGTCTTGATGCTGTTCTTGTCACACTGGAACTTCTCAGTGACCACATGTACAGTAATGTGCAGGCAGTCGAGAGAACGCTGTCATCATCTGTGGACACTGGCTGAGTCCCACCCAAGAGAATGTTGTAGTAGGTGTACTTGACTGTGAAAGGGGAATACTTTTGAGTCCTGATATAGGAGGCAAGGCATGGTATCTTTACTCATATTGATAAATATTGCTTCAAAAGTGAGTCATAAGGTGAAGACTGCGCTTGGCTGTGAGGGACCACCTTCAGCTTCATTTACATAGACGACAGAGCTGGAGAAACTGACAAACAGAACAAAGCAGGGAAACCGCAGGCTCACAAACCTTACACGTTTCTCTCTGCCTGATAATAGACATAATCTCCTCACACCGGGGAGGATTTGATAAGCACAATGGCTTCCTATGCAGGGCACACTGCACATGCTGTTTCTCCCCTAATTGTGATGAGTCACTGTTACTGATTTACAGAAGGCTGCATTTCATCCTGAGGAGAATAGAGAAAGATGGTCTCCCAGACACTGAATGCACAGGCTTCCCTCACCCCTGCCACTCATTGGGCATCTCTACAATATAATTATTATTATTTTTATAGCTCCCTATTCTCCTGCCTCACAGTTTGTGATTGTCTATAACTTACTTCCTGTCTGCTCTTAGTGGCTCCTACAACAGTCATTCTACAGTTTGTTTATCTACAACTAAATACTCAATAACCTTGCTAGAAATAAACTGATAACCAAACTTGCACCATTTTAACTCTACCACGAAAATGCGTCTGGCCTGACTCTCTACCACGGATGTGTCACTATGATGCCGGCAGTCGTCTGGTCCATCCTACCCTGCCCTGTCCTTGAAGACAATAACTGAGACCATTCCAAGACATCGGACCTTCCTGGTGAAAACTGGGAATTTGATGTGCGGTTCAGTGTGTTACTTCGGTTGTAAGCCAATCTCCCATCTCTCTAATCATCCATTTCCCCATCTGCCAACCATCCTACCATCTCCACAGCTAACACTTGTAAAGGACCAAGGAGAGGAAGCAGTGACCAATATGCTTCTCCCACAAAACTCACTTCACTTTTTATAGTTCTTTTTGTTTGTGTGTTTGTTTGTTTTTGTTCGAGGCAGGGTTTCTCTGTGTAGCCCTGGCTATCCTGGAACTCGCTCTGTAGACCAGGCTGGCCTTGAACTCATAGAGATCCACCTGCCTCTGCCTCCCGAGTGCTGGGATTAAAGGTGAGTGTTACCACCACCCTGCTCAGTTTTCACAATTCTTCATGAATTCAGTGTTATTTGTCAGTTAGCCACACATCAACCATAAAGGACTTGAAGTGTGGGCAGACTGAGTGACCAGCCCATATTTCTATGCTGCCAAACTGCAAACAAACAATACTTTTTTTTGAGACACATTTGGTTGCTCAGTAGATCGATGGCTTTATTCTAGAATATGGAGGCTTTGAGAAACTAGTTTCCAGCTGGAACACAGTGTAAAATAGAAGAACCATAGAAAAGTACCCACTGGCCAGTGAATTCAGCAGAAATCCAGGTTGAGCTGACCAGAACCAAGGGGTAGAAAGAAATGTGAGCCACTGTGGCTGCAGTCATGAAGGTCTGTGACTGTGCGATAGTCGCATAAACCTAGGACTTGCAAGAAGCCAAGACCAGGTTTAGGCACAGGAAGAAAGACAACCACACTGTTTTAACGTGAGAAAGGCACAGTTTAGTAAACATTCTGCTCAATTTGGTTTTTAGAAAACATTTTTAACATCTTATTCTGATATTAAACACTCATGATGCTATGTTAATGTGTCCCTTGCTCTGGGAATATATCTTGCTTTTTTTTTTTTAAATACTGTTGCCATGGTAATTCAAGGAGATTTAATTTGATTATCCAGCATAGTTCTGAGTATTGAATGTCCTCTAACCTCCTTACCTCTTCTACGAAGTGAAAGTCTTTATCCCAAGAGGAAAACAAACCTTAATACTTTAAGTTCAAGAAAGACAAAGGTTTTGTGAGGCCATTGTTATCCCATAGGCAGACATCATAGCCAGAAACTGTTTTTGCTTGGAAAATGGCCCTCATAGGTCTACCATAATACAGGAAAGTAACAAAAATGTCTGCCTTTAATGGTTTTGGCAAATTTGCTCTGCATGGTTGCTCAGAAGATAACAGGTGCTATCCAAATCCCTCTGAGGCTCTACACACACCCTCCACTCTCACAGCTTTGCTCCCCAAACTGCACCCACAGACTTGGGCTTGCGTGTGTTTCAGAAAGCTCTGCATTGTCCCTTTCTTTTCTTCTTTTAAATTAGAACCAAGGTTAGGACCTCGGAAGAAAAGCTGCAGAGGAGCCAACACCACTTTCCTTGGCGTGATGTCATAAAACTGAATTCTAGCAAACACTCACCGAGTTTGTAGTGTTGTGTGTGTGTGTGTGTGTGTGTGTGTGTGTGTGTGTGTGTGTGTGAGCTATCACCCTTAAGGCCATGGACTCCGTGAGCATGGGCCCTTCATGATGCTGTACTGGAGGACCCAAGCACTTCATCTGTCCTCCCGGTCCCCTGTGGCTTGCCCTCTGCTGACCATGGGAACTTAGGCTGTTGGGACTAGAGGCTGTGATGTGTGCAATAGGATCAGCTAGAATTGATGACAGAATTCAGCCTGACTCAGAACAGCATTGCAAAGGAGGCAGGGGGTAAGTAAGACTAAGTCTATATAAAGAGGCGGTGAAACTTCATGAAACTTCAGGAAGATCGTTAAATTTCCTTAGGATTTTAGGGGAAGCAGCTGGGTAAAGACTCTCATAAAATCAAAACATCACAATGGAGCACAGGAAGACTGAAGGTTGTAGCAGGAGGGTGTGAGCTCATTTAAACCCTTGTGATTACGAGTTCCTACTGCGGTGCCTACATGCTGGGCTCATTTGGGTCCCCACTCATTTGTTACGAGTTCCCTGTGAGAGACAAGTGTGTGTTGGGCTCTTTAGGCCAGTACTCAAGTGTTCTGCCTGAGTACAGTCTGTTTCTTTCTGTCTTTGTATTTTTTCAAGTGATGTATCCCAGCTTTAACTTATAATTATGGTTATGCCTAAGAAGGCGCTAAACTGATTTTGGAAACAGAGAGAGGACACTTCTATATCACACGCCATTACATCACAAAGACGGAGTTTTATAAAGATGTGCAGAATTCCCAGATAGAACGCATCTAGCTCAAAATTTCTAAACATCCAGCTTGTTTAGTGTTCTGTCTGCAGCATGGGGGTTTAGTTATTTTTGTTCCCTATTTCAAGTTACTAAAGGTTATCTCACATAGTTACTTCTCTGCAATCTTTTCATATAGGCAACAGCAGAATCTTTGTAACAATGTGGTTCACTTTTTTACATAATGGCTTAATTAAAAGCCTCATTTGTTTCTCTTCTGAGAGGTTATTACTGCCACGTAGGGAGTGAGGACAGCAGCTGTTTCCTCTCTCGTATCTCACGGTTTCTGGGCATAAAGGATGAGATAAATGTCTTGGAATGGCTTCTTTTTCTGGAAGAATAATAAATGTATTGGTTGTTCTTCTCTTGTTGTGACAAAACACTGTGACCAAGGTGACTTAGAGAAGGAGTTTATTTTGCGTTCAGTTCCAGAAGGTAAGAGTTTATCATGGTGGGAAAACGTGGCAGCAACCTGAGAGCTCACATCATGAACTGGAAGAAGGAAGCAGGGAGAGCAAACTGGAAATAGCTGGAGGTTTTGAAACCTCAAAACCCACCCCTAGTGACATACTTCCTCCAACAAGGCTACACTGTGTAAGCCTCCCCAACAGCCACCAATGGGGGACCAAATGTTCAAATGCCTGAAGATCATGGGGGACATTTTTCATTCAAACTAATAATTATTTATATAATTCATTAGTTGGCAGCATTTTAGTTTTTAAGATTTATTTTTATTATTTTCATTTATGTGCATCTGTGTATGTTCTACTTAAGTACAGGTGTCCTCAGAGATCAGAAGAGGGCATTCAGTTCCTTGGGGCTGGAGTTATAAGTGGTTGTGAGCTACCCTACAAGGGTGCTGGGAATTAAATTCAGGTCCTCTACAACAGCATGAAATCTTTAACTGTGGTGGTGCCTCTCCAGTTCAGCTGGCAACATGTTATTAAAAAATAGCTATGAAATCCAGCTAATACACCTGGATAAACAATATTTGGGATCTGAATTTGTAGCAAAGACTAAGTGTTAAGTGCTGAAATTGGGTAAAGAGTTCAGAGAAAACAAAGATGGATCTGAACCCTGGCCAACACCAAGGGAAGGCCCTCCCCAGAAAAAAGGAAGTCAGCAACCATCTTAAGGGTAGAGCAACACCAAGAAGTCAAACTGAGTGCTGGCTTTATTTCATCAAAACTGTGGTAGAAAAAGTATGCCTGAAATGAAGTTGTGTGACTTATAGCCATATGCTCAACTTTCAGGGTTGTAATTTTTAAAAATGCTTGAAATGTCTTTGATTTGGAATTCAGCCCCAGATGAATTCCTTTTTGCATTCTTGATAAACACTTATTCATCTAATTTATCTCTGAATAGAAGAGAGAGAGGTTTATCAGATCCGCACTATAGAACTCAATTAACTAAAAAATAGCACTTCGTGTTTCAGACATGGCAGACGATAAAAACCAAAGTCAGTGTGACCTTGTGTGAAGAGGCCTTGTATTGAGAAAAAAAAGTTATAACACTTTCTAAATTTCTTTAAAAAACACTGGCACAAAATTCAAGCATATGTTTGATATAAAGTATAAGATACTCTTTACTTAATCTCATTAAGTCTAAAAAGTCATGTGTGGGCTGCACACTAGTGCACACCTGTAATCTGAGTCCCTGAGAGACAGGGGCAGGAAGATTTTGAATTTTTGGCCATCCTGGACTACACAACAAAACCTAGTCTTAAGACAAAAAGGCATTCCTAGGACACCCACACATGTCCTTTTCCATAACTACTGTTTTCTGCAATAGTGTGTATGAAAAATAACTAAGGTGGAGAAAGGGACCTGGGAACATCCCGAGTGCACGCAAATTTGTCAGGAAATCGCTGAGCTGAGAGATGTCGCTCCAGGGACGACAGATGGGTACCAAAATAGTCAAGGGGAAATGTAGCTTGGGCTCTCCTGAGGCTACCAGGGAGGAAGTGAAGGTCAGGGCTCCTTGTGAGAAACATCACTGAGAAGAGAGGATTCCACTCAGCCCCTGGGGTCTGGCCTGAGAGTCCTGGTCTTCAGAGCCTGGTTTTTAACCCTTCAATATCCACTTTGCTATTCCAGCCTCACCCACCATAGAGGAACTCATCTGTTGTAAGGAAGAAGGTGAGGCTGCAGGCCTCTCAGCCCCATTTCTGACCTTCCACTGCATTGTTGAGCTATCATTGTCCACACCTGTCTAGTTTTTTTTAACGTGTCCAACCCTGTCATGGAAGATATTTTATAAACATTTTTGCTTTTCAGAGTTCCTTGCCCCTGCCTGGAAGAAGAGGAGGCTCATGATGTAAGTGTAAGAAGAGTCACCATTGAGTAGGGAGAATGTTCTAGAGTGTCCAGAACTGTGGAAGCTAAGGCAGGAGGGTGAGGCAGAGGAGGCAATGTCATCAGCAAGGAGCAGCATGGAGTCTGGATTCCAGAGGCCCAGTGGCAGCACATAAGCAGGGGCAAAGAACAGAGACTCTCGCATAAAATACACTCGCCAAAGAGAAGAGCCATAGGGAAGCGGCTCAAAGGAACATGAGGCTCCGTTGTTTTATTTCGAGGAAGACCGAGGTTTGAAATCTCTTGTGTGAACACCAAGGAGCCAGGCTAAGAAGTGAAGTGCCGCAGTGTGGCTCCAGCTGAGGCATTGTGGGGAGCAGAGGTGTGGACCCACACACTTCAGAAAAAGAGGAAGGGACTACTGTGCATGGATTTGTCCAGGAGGAGGGACCAGGAGGAGGCAATGGCATCTTGTATTCTTCCTCTGAAGCAGGAAAGAAGGCTGTTGTGCAGGTGGTTTGAAACAGCAAACACTGGAGTGAGAGGAGATTATGGGATGGCCAGGAGGGTGGCAGAGAGTCCTGCAACTGAGTCTGGTCTCTACCCTCTGTCACTGGAGTGTGCTCTGTGCTCTGGGTGAGCAGTGGCCCCTGCTCACCTGTAGCTACTGCTCTCTGCATCTGTCACTGAAGCAAAAATAGGAATAGCACAGGCAGTGCAGACCCAGACTGGCATCTGGACCACTATTTCCTGTTCATGGCATTCTTTGGATTCCACGGTCCGTGTGAAACAGAATCCAATGCCTAGCTCCCACCTAGTGGTTTTCAGACTAAAATGGAGCAGTAGCCACAGGTGCCTGGTCAAAAGCAGGTACCCCAAATACATGGCCCTGTATTCATGTAGGGCAATGCTGCTTCTGGGGTTGTTAGCTGAACACGAGAGGACCAAAACAGATGGAGGACTAGACCTGGAGTCTGGCAGCATTTAAAACCTGACTTTCTTCACCAAATTATCAGATGATACTTTCAGGAGAGGTTGTTTTGTGGATTTAGATTTCTTGATAATGTGCTTTTGGGAAAGTATAAGGTGGCCTTAGAATTCTGCATGTGGCCGGGCAGTGGTGATGCACTCCTTTAATCCCAGCACTCGAGAGGCAGAGCCAGGTGGATCTCTGTGAGTTGGAGGCCAGCCTGGTCTACAGAGCAAGATCAAGGACAGGCACCAAAACTACACAGAGAAATCCTGTCTCAAAAAAAAAAAAAAAAGAAAGAAAGAATTCTGCATGTGACTCTTTAACTTGGGCCACAGCCATTTCAGTGGGTTGTTATAACTCATGAGGTTAAGTCTTCAAGATGATTTTAGACAAGTTGTGGTAGTTTGTGGATGTCTCTATGTACATACAAATACACATACATATGTGCATATCTTATGGATGTCTCTGTGTACATACAAATACACACGTACATGTCTTTGACACGTCTATTTTGCATTTGTTTGCTCACGGCTCTTTGCAGGATCTTATGGTTTTGATTTGTGCTTTTATTTTTAATTACTAATTATTTGTGTGTGTGTATGAGATAGAGATAGATAGAAAGATAGATGATAGATAGATAGAAAGATAGATAGATGATAGATAGAGAGAGAGATAGACAGATACATAGATGAGAGGTGCATAAGTGCCCACAGAGGCCAGAAGAGGATTTTAGGTCATGTTAGAGCTGGAATTATAAGCAAGCTTATAATTGTGAGCTACCTGATGTGGGTGCCGGAAATGAAACTTGGGTCTTGTGGAAGAGCAGGAAGTACTCTGAACTCCTGAGCTAGCTCTCTAGCCCTGATTTGCACTTTTCTGAGGCAACAAGTGACCTTGCACAGAACCTGAAATCTAGCCAGCCTGTTACTCTCGTGGATTTCTGGCCTTCATTACTCCAAACAGTATCACTAGATCAGCAAAGATTCAACACAGAGACACAGCAAGGGCCAGCTGCAGAGGATGTTCAAGGCTGACCTCTGAACACCATAAAGCAGAGAAAAGCTGTCTACTATCCTGTCTTGTCCCTGGTTGCTATCTGGCAAAGAAGGATTTTATTTGTGAATCCTGAGTGCCATCTGCCCAGAGGACAGTGCTTCCCAGGTGGAATAAAGACATGATCAATTTTGTCCTGTGAAACTATTTTCTTATAAAACTTTTAGGGGAACGAAATCCTGCGAACGTCTTTGACTTCAGAGACATGAAGCCCCAGATGAACATTGCGGCTCCCTTTCATTTTGTTGACCGATATCTTTTCTAAGACACTGGCTGAACCCCGTTGCTGTTCCACACTCCAAGTCAGTGACCGTGGTGGCCACTGCTAATTGCCAGCTTCACAGTTTCTGGAAGTTGCTGATAGATGGGCTCCTGGGCGTGCTTCTAATGGCTTTCCTTTACTGAGTACACTGAGGTGTGCTCTAAATTTGGCCCTAGACTGCATGGAAGGGAGAGGGGGAGTTGAGTACCAGTGGGCATCACTATCTGCTGACTGAGGATTTGACCAGTCCTCAGCTCCTGATGCATTGACTTCCGCATCCTGTTGGACTGCGAGCTAAATCCTACCCTCCCCCCTGGGCCCCCCCCCCCCCCCGCCCCCCGCCCCCTTTGCATTGCTTGTGTCAAAACACCTCAATCCAGTCACAGGAACAGAAACAGTGACACAGTATCTAACCTTACCAGTCCAGGCACGCAAATGTTTATTGTCTGTGAATTCCATAGGTGCTTACAATGTGTTTTGATCAACTCTACTTCCATTCCCTCCACCCCACCCTACCACCACTTCCCCTCTTAACTTTGTGTGCTGTTTTTGAGCCCACTGAGTCCACACAGAACTGCCTATGTGTGCATGGGTATAGGAGCATCTATTGGAGCATGGGTAGCCAGCCTCTCTGGGACCACATCCATGAAGAACACGGACTCTCCCTCTGCCATCTGCCATAACTCTTCAGCTAGGGGTGAGACCTCATAAGACATCCCATGCTGGGATTTTAGCAGGCTGGATCTTGTGCAGGTCTTGTACACACTGTTACAGGCTCTGTGAGTTCACACTGATGAACATTTCTGCATTTTTTGTTTTGTTTTCTTGAGACAGGGTTTCACCACATAGACCAAACTGGCTTCACTATCACAGAGATCTGCCTGCCTCTACCTCCTGAGTGCTGGGGTTAAAGGCATGTACCACCATACCTGGCTCATAGGCACACTTTTAAAACAAGATTTCTGAGATGAAATCACTACATTTTACAAAGTAGTGATCTGGAGCAGGGGTTATGAGGTGGCAAGTTGGGTCTTGTGAATGAATAATCCTGGAATCTCAGACTATGTAAACTTACTCCTGACCATGATAACGAAAATAATGTACAAACAGACTAGTTTAAAGAGACATTAAGGAAAAAATTCAAGTATGAAACAGGATTAAGACTTTGTTTTCATGACAGTTAAGAAAATGCAGAGAAGGTCAGAGGCTATCGGTGAGTGCCTCACTGCACCTGGTGCCTGATGGGACACAGCTTTTAATTGTCATTCAGATGGTTAGTGTCCTGGTTAGGGTTTCTATTGCTGTGAAGAAACAACATGACGATGGCAACTCTTATAAAGGAAAACATTTAATTGGGGTGGCTTACATTTCCAGAGATTTAGTCTATTATCACCATGGTGCTACATGGTGGCATGCAGGCAGACATGGTGCTGGAGAAGTAGCTGAGAGTCCTACATCTTGACTCACAGGCAGCAGGAAGTGGTCTGGAACACTGGGCGAGGCTTGAGCATATATGAGACCTCAAAGCCCACCCCCACAGTAACACACTTCTCCCAACAAGGCCTCCCTTTGAGCTTATGGGGGCCAATTACATTCAAACTACCACAATTAGATCTTAGCCACTCTAGATGAAAAAACAGGAGACATCCAATTCAGGATTTGCATCTATCTCTTGACATCAGTAAAAAGCTCTAGAGATCAGTGGCGTGACAAGTCAGGGTTTGTGGCACTCTTACAGGTTTCAGATGTTACCATTTCTTTCTCTCTGATTGTGTGTAGAACAGAGCCCCTCTGCCCTGTAACACTTGTGTCGATCCTTGTTGTCACACAAGTAAAGACCCCTTAAGATGTAGTTGAAACAGTTCAGGTGCATCATGGTGGAACCCGAGGTGAAAATGTAGGAGTCATGAGCTGGGCAAGGTAGGAAGAGCCTTTAATCTCAGCACTGGGGAGACAGAGGCAGGTGGACCTGTGGGCCTGAGGACAGCCTGGTCTCTATAGCAAGTTCCAGATCAGCTCTACAGTGAGAGCCTGTCTTAAACAAACAAAAAGTAGCATTCAGACTAGGGAGCCAATTCAGTGAAGTGTGTGCTGTGGAAGCATGAGAACCTAAGCTGATCTCCCAGTGCCCATATGAAAAGCCAGCATGGTGGTACATGCTTGTAATCCCATCACTGGGGAACCAGAGACAGGAAGATCCCTGGAGATGGGTGGCCAGCTAACTGGCCTAATTAGTGAGACCAAAATCCTTGAGAGAACTTGTCTCAAAAAACAAGGTGGACTGCTCTTGAGCAACAACACCTGAGGTTGACTTCTGGCCTACACACATATGTGATCACATGTGTACACACATGAATGTGTACCTCCCCATATATCCATATACACAAACATGCATACACACAGACAAGAGCTCATGTAGAGTAACCATGACAGTTGAGAGGAGGGATGGATTAAATAATGCCTTTATCCTTTCAATGAGATGCTCATAATTAATTGAGCACGGGGTGTGGGTGAAGGCACCAAGGAAGGGTCCTGGTGTGTTTGTTTGGATGATGTTACAAATAAAGTCCCTTTCTAATGCTTTACATATAGGAGGGCTGCTTGGAGGAAAGATCTGAGCTGATTTGCACTACTCATGTGACTTGCCTACTTAGTGAGATGTCAGATGAGCTCCCAAATGTGTGATTCAGAGCTCAGGACTCGAGGTGGAGATAAGCAGTTGGCTGTCATAGGGAAAAACTGGGCATCGAAGTCATAACAATAAATTTTGCACTCCTATGCAGCACAAAAGAACAGAGATGAAAGGGCAGAGACAGCAAAACTCAAGAGCAGTTGGGGTGGTGAAGCCAAGTGGGGACACAGACACTGCTGAGCTACCCCAGAAAAACTGGTACATTTAGAGCAAATGAAGAGAGACCTTGAAAATCACAGTTACTCCTGAGCAAAGCCACGGTGCAGAATGACCAGAGTCCCCCCGGGATCCACAACTGGAAAGTACCGGTAACCTTGGGAGATTGCTTGTACAGTGTGGTGTTAACTTGAGGCTCGATTATCATGTGAGTGAAGACATAGGTGTCTCCCTGGGGAGACACACACTTGGGAAGGGAACCAAAGGGCTTTTTGTTCCTATGCTTAAGAAAAACAGTGAATTAATTTTGCACATAGAAGGGAGGCTTCAGCCGTTAGGAAAAGGATGAAGAATGAGACAAATAAACTAAACAATGGAGGAACATCATGGAACAGACCTCCCCCCGCCCCCCCCCACACACAATGAAAATTAACTATAATGGAAGAATTATATTTAAACAGAAGCCGAAAATGTATAGCTAATATATTAAATATTATAATTCCATTTAAAAGATTTATTTTTAATGTATATGTATGTGTGTGAGCGTTGGGTATGTGCACACGTGTGCAGTATCTGCAAGAGGCCATTAGAGGGCGTCAGATCATCCAGAGTGGGAGTTACAGGCAGTCGTGAACCACCCAATGTGGGTGCTGGGAATCAAACTCAGACCTTCTGCAAGAGCAGTACGCTTACCACTGAGCCATCTCTTCAACCCCCCTTATTGTGTTTTAAATTGACAATATCATTACTAAGGCACCTGGGAAGTCAGAGGTAAACTAGCCAATAAGCAATAGATGGTAGTGCTATTGCTTGTTCCACAAGGCTCACCTTCTAGAAGCTTTATCCCCCCTCTATTTCAGTTGTCAGGGAGATGGCTCCTGTAAGGGGAGGGTACACTTCAATTAGATAATGTTGTCACACTCCCTTGAGTGGATGAAGTCTGATGTGGGAGTGTATCCTGGAGTCCCATGGTTCACTTCTCTATTCACTGTCATTTCAGAGGGATGGCTATGATGTCACCACAAGAAGGGAAGTGTCACATGAGGAGCTGAAGACACCTACTCTTGCATCACCTCCCTCTTCCCGTAAGCAGCTCTGATGAGCAAGGGCCAGTGGGGAAGCCTCTGCTTTTACTGAGTGTTGTGAAAAGTGTCAGAGCTGATGTGTACAGATGTTCATGGCTAATTCCTCCTTCTGTCCCTTGGTCACAGTGAATGCCTGTTGGTATGGCTCGGTTTCCTAACACATCCCACCTTTCATGGCCTCTCTTA
>CABHPP010120251.1:0-18329 GCA_902168425.1 Peromyscus attwateri
GAAGTCAAGGCAGGAACTCAAGGCAGGAACCTGGAACCAGGAATGGAAGCAGAGGCCATGGAGGAGAGCTGCTTGCTGGCTTGTTCCCCATGGCTTGCACAGCTCTTTCTATACAGCCCAGGACCATGAGCCCAGGAATGGCACCACCAACAGTGAGCTGGGTCTTCTTACATCAGTCATTAATCAAGACAGTACCCTACATACTTGCCTACAGGACAGTCTTATAAAAAACTTTTTCTCAATTAAGCATTTCCTCCTCCCAGATCTGTCTAGGTTTGGGTCAAGTTGATCAAAACCAATCAGCATGTATGCATAATATCAAATCAAAAGGGGCTGATGGGGTAGCTCAGTCATTAAAGTCCTTACTCTGCAAGCATGAGTTCCTGAGTTCGAGCCCAAGAACCCTCATCCACACACACAGAGGAGCCTGATATGTGTGCATGGTTGTAATCCTAGTGTTGAAGAGGCAGACAGGTGGATCCCTGGGGTCTCATAGGTGGTGTACTCAGCAAGCTCTGGGCCAATGAGAACAGTTCCTGAAGTTGACCTATAGACTTCGTATGTGTGCTCACACACACAGACACACTTACACGTGTATACACACTCACCCATCTGAACACACTCATGTCCAAGGAAGGGAGGGAGGAAGTGAAGAAAGGGAGGGAGAGAGGAAAAGCAGGAAAGACAAGCATTTGCTAAGGATGAAGGAATTCCAGGGTCTACTTTCCTGCACTGTTTATCAACGTACGTGATGTTAAAATAGCAATAAAGAGCTAACTGGTTTGAGTCACTGTGTTTCTTGGCCTGTTTGTTGTAGCAACTCAGCTTGTAAAGTAACTAATGAGAAGTGTGGGGCAGAAGTGGGTATGGTTTGTGGTACATTCCTATAAGCCTAGCACTCGGGGAGCTAAGAAAGATTGCAAATTCAAAGCCTGCCTGGGCTACATAGTGAAATAGTGAGTTTGAGGCTAGCCTGGGCTACATAGTGACCCTCTCTTGACAAAAACAAAAACTCTTCTTATTAAATGAAAAAAAAAATTTAAAAATTTTGGCTTTTTGCCCAAATACTCTCTGATGAAATCTACCAATCCATCCTGTGGTGTGCTAGCTTAAAATCAGATTCCTAGTGGCTCATTATTAAATATGAATGACCAACCAAGGGGCGTGAGGCTTTTGATGAAAGCGTCCCGAATGGGAGGCTGAAGCCAGAGAGGAACAGAAAAGGAAGCTCAAAGGAATAGGAACGATGGAGCAGGAGAAAACTTCAAAGGACATAGAGCGGAATCCTCCAAGACACAGGAAGACTGTGCAGAATACATGAATAAAGAGTGGGATGCTGTTCACGCAGAGAATAAAGAAGGGCTCCGAGAAATTAATCATTTAAGGAGCAGATAGTTCGATGGGAGGGTTGGGAGATAAAGTTGCAGAAAGTAAATTTAAAAAAAGAAAAGGATGGGTAACCGTGAGGGGAAAAAAGAAAATGAATATTGCTGTAATCTTAGCATTTGCAAAGATTAAAATAGTGAAGGGAAGTTACAAAAAAATAGTAAAATAGTTTGTATAGTATGGATTTATGAGATGTAAAAGTTGACTTCTACCAGTATTTCTGATATTAGTCTATAATATTATTTTTATTAAATGTATAGGAATAATTATAATACATTAAGGACACATTTTACTTTTACCTATGTTCTTAAAATATATTTAAGCTGATCATAAATCTTTCAAAAGCTTTGTTTTTATTTTTGCCGGACTACAGCCAAGTTGTCTTTCTGGGAATATGGGAACATGCTAGAGATTCAGGATCACTTTGTATTGGGCCGGAGTTGCTAAGTTCTGGAAACTTTAGAAGGTTTTAAAAGCCGAAGAATGGAATATGAAGGAGTAGGTAGCCCTCGCTCCCTTCAGTGGTCACACAATGATGGTTCTCCAAAGCGAAGCATAGTGCTCATGTGCTGGTGGCCCAGTAACCATTCCCAGATTTCTGGAGAGTCTGGGTGGCTTCTGGTGCCATGTCCTGGTGTGGTCATAAGGAGCTGCATGTTCAAGAGAGACTACCATGCTCTTAGCTGTAGACATGCTGTGATGCCTCCAAGCCCCCCAGGTGTGGCTATGCTCTCTGTCCTGATTGTTAAAGTTCAAACATGGCTGTTACTCCCAGATCCCTCCAGTCCACACTACAACCTTCTGTTAATCTAGTCTGGAAGGCTGTTCAATGCCAATGGAGTCCAGCTCAGTCAGCCTTCCCTGCCCTTTCTCACCTCCATTTTCCTGTGTTCAGCACCCAGAGACTTTCCCCTGGTTTCTGAACATCCTGTTTTAATCCAGTCTTTAAGACCAATTAATTCATTTCCTTACAACCAGACAGCTTTCTTCATAAGAGTCCCCTCTTGAAGTAACCACACCTCCTCACAAAGCAGTTCCTACCTTTCTTGTCCTAGACGCACCTTAATTTTTCTGGAATGGTTTTTTTTTTTTTTTTTAACTGTGGAAAGGCAATAAATAATTGCTGAGTGAGTGAAACTAAGCTCAATGAAAGGACTGTCTACCTTTATTGCTGAATTTTATTTGCTGGAGATTTTATGGCTTCTTTAGAATGTCTGTGCAGAGTAATCTCTAAGCCTATGAAAAATCACCCCGAGTCTTATGTTCATAATAGATTGCATACACAGAGAAACTGTGTCTCAGAAAAACCAAAAGTAAATAAATATAGTAGATTTCATTACACCCACCCCCCTACACCCACCCACCCCCGAAATAGTGTTTGAGGATTTTCTGAACCAAAGCTGTGGGGCTTCCCGTAGTATGTTGGTCACCTCTGTTTAGTGTGAGATGGTAATAATAGTTTTCCATCCTCTGCACTGACTTCAATTAGTCTTTCAGAATTACTAGGGCAGAGTTGTTTTGAGGAGCACTGGGCAGCTTGCTCCGCCACTGCAAATCAAGCTCCTGTTGTCGCTGTGACAGCAGGATGAGTCACGGACTCGGCTGGGGCTGTTTCCTGAAGTCAGACAGGAGCAGAATGCCTAATGCTACCCGGGGCCCTATAATCTCTCCGACACACGGCCCTTTACTGCTTGTATACAGAAGCTTCTAATGACTTAGCAAGCGACCTGCCCCAGGGGTTGTAGGCAATTTTATTTTTCTAGTTTACATCTAACTGCTTTATTCGCTCGCTTTTCAAGGAAATTCAGGCAAGACATAGCCTCTGAGGTATTCTGTGCCTTAATCTGTTATCCCAAGAAGCACCATTTGGCCTTTGACCTAGGTGGCTATGGATGGAGAGAGGTAGAGACAGGAACCATTGTCTGCGATCTTCTTAGGGCTAAGATCGCCTGCCCCAGCACATGGCCAGAGCTGGTGTCCTTCAGTGCAGCTCACCAGAGGAGACAGGAAACTTCCTGGAGACGTGATGCTCCTATCTCTGAAGCTAACTCATGCAGGTGTGCAAGTAGCTAATCCCTCCCCTCTTATTCTTCATATTCCCATTGATCTCTTAAGAAAGGGACATGGTCCCTTCATCTGGAGGGGAATGTAAATGTGGTCAGGCAGCTCACAGCTTCTGGAAGGCAGGCCCCCACAGTAACGTGGAGTCAGTTACGCTGCTTCTACAGCACCCCTCAGAGTAACTGTCAAGGGCAGAATTCTGGGTTGGATATTCCAGGGGCTGTTTTCTCCATACTGGAATTGTAACCATGCCAAAAGTCACCCAAGGGCGCCTGTTCCTAACCTGGCTCGTACTGTAGAAGTTCGATCATAACATAAACACTTCCTGGGCACATCATGTGGGCCATGCATACCCCCACCACCCAGCACTCGGTGCCTCTGGCTGGGATAGCTGATCACATAGAAGAATTTTGCATCTTGACCAGGAAATGTTAGGCTTTGGTCGGTATGGAAGATAATGTGCAGAATGTGAAGGAAAGGCTCAGCGCTTGCTCTCTGAAATTGGGAAGCAGGGGGAAGACAAAGATGCCATCTTGTGACTTTTGCTTCTAGCTTCTTCCCTCTGTAAGGTTTTCTACAAGGGTGCATCCTCCACTCTCTCATTGTTTGTGAAGTCCTGTGTTGAAAGCAACAGAGTGCACTAGAGTGGACACTCTGACGTCCTGCTCACACATCCCTGTTTTAATAAACTTGGTTGATTGTGAGAGGAAAGAGTCCCATTGTGGCTAGGATGAGGACATTCCATATAATCCAAGCTTTGTGCTGTGTGGCCATTGTCCTCCATGGGCGTTGTACGAGATGTGTGGCCCAAGACCTTTCTGCTCAGGGCCTGCTCTCTGTCTTACAAGCTAAGAGTTATAGTCAGATGTGCACGGTATTCTTTTTTGTGGACTATTTTTTATTTATTCGTTGACAATTTCATGTGAGCAATATATCTTGAGCCCACACACCTTCCCTCCCACTTCCCCAGGCGTCCTCGACACATCTCCCTCCCTCCTAGTATCCTCTCTCCCTTTCCTTCTTTCTTTCTTTCTTTCTTTCTTTCTTTCTTTCTTTCTTTCTTTCTTTCTTTCTTTCTTTCTTTCTTCTCCTCCTCCTCCTCCTCCTCCTCCTCCTCCTTCTTCTTTTTTAAATAACTCACTGAGTTCAATTAGTGCTGTCTGTCGGAATGTTGGCTGATCTTGTTGGCTTGATCTTCTGTGGGTAACCATAGGTGCAGTGAGTTGACAGTGTCATAGCCTCATCATGTCCAGAAGACAGTGTTTCATAACACTCCTCCCCACATTCTGACTCTTACATCCTTTTTGCCTCTTCTTCCTCAATATTTCCTGAACCTTGGGGTTGGGAGAAGCTGAGTAATCAATATAGCTCTTTGTCCAGTTAGGAATCTCTGCACTGACTACTGACCACTGCAGAGAGAAGCTTATCTAGTGGAGGGCAGCACTGATCTATGTGTATAAACATGAATATAGTTTTTGAGACCTGGTCTCATTATGTAGCCCTGGGTGACCTGGAACTTATTACATAGACTGGACTAGTCCTGAACCACAGATATCCACCTGCTTCTGCCCTCTGAGTGCTGGGATTAAAGGTATGCACCATCATACCTGACTTAAACATAAGTATGTAGGAGACAGTTTAACCAGGTCCGTTTAACAAGAGAGCAGTAGTAGATTCCCCGTAGGGCCTGTGACCTGCCAGCCATGGGTTTTTGACCAGGTTTATAGTACCAGGCATGAATTTCCTCTCATGTAGGAGGCCTCAAGTCCAATTCAAAAGCAGTTGGTTACCCCCATAACCTTCATGCCACCATTGTATCAATGGGGTGCTTCTGGCCAGGCAGGTCAGTGTTACAGCATGCAGGGTTCAATGCTATGTAATATCACTGATGGCTTTTCTCCTCCAGCAGCTTGCATAGTACCTTCTGGAACTATGAAAGCTAGCCATCAGAAAGTCTTCAGGTCAGTTCGAGCTTGATTTCGGCACGGTAGATAGTCTCTTTGGAAGCTCATGAGTCTTGTTAGCTCAGTCCTGTGTGATGAAGTTCTTCTTTCCCAATCGCTTCTCTCATTCTGGCTTTAATAACTGTGTTCTGAGTCTTTGTTTAGCTACTTTCTATGGTTGGGCACTTGTTGAGCAACTGCTAAAGAAAAGCCATTTGGGGCTTCCGGAGTTACGACCTGTAGTTGGAATCCATTTGCTTAACCAGGAAAGCAATCCATACCCCAAGAGTCCCATAGTATATCTGGGTCAGCTTTTGCATGGGATGACACAGGTGTCATAAAGTATCCTTGGAGGCTGAGGATTCTGATCATGATGTTTTCCTTGACAGGTTAAGTGTGGTTGAGGATCCTGTGTAGTACACCCGAGGAGATGGATGAAACAACACAGCAATGCCAGACTGTGCCTTTAACCTTTCCAGTGATGGGGCTGTGGGATCCCATTGGAGAATTCTTGCCTTATCAGCCTGACACAGGCTCTTCTTGCAGACCAACAAGAGTGATGTCTGCTGCCCACTGAGTAGTCAGGAGACTTGAAGATAGCCAGTGCAGTTTGCTTTCAGAGAACTTCCCTTTTTTTTCAAGTTACTGGAAAATACTCTCAAAATAACTCTGCTTACTCTGGGTGAGCTGGAGCTACAGTTCAGCCAGAAATAGTTAACTGATTATCTGACACCTGTCATACTTCGGTGGGGTATATGATGGGTACAGAGAGACAGAGGACAGCCTGTTAGATAAGCATAAGTTTTCATTTTATTTTATTGATTTGTGCAGTGCTGGGGATGGAACCTGGGGCTTGTGCATGCTGGCCAAGTGCCCTCCACTGAGATGAATACCCCCGCCATCATTTCATCATTTACTTTTTCTTGTTTTGTTTTGTTTGTTTGTTTGTTTTTCAAGACAGGATTTCTCTGTGTAGCTCTGGCTGTCCTGTCTTTATTTACTTTTGAGATGCAGACTGGAGAGATGGCTCTGTGGTTATGAGCACTTGTTGCTCTTGCAGAGAACCCAGGTTTGGTTCTCAGCACCCACATGGCAGTTAAAAGCCAATCCGGTTCCATCTTCTGGCCTCTGGGTACTACATGCACGTAGTACACAGATACACATGCAGATAAAACTCCTGTACATATAAAATAAAATCTTTTTAAATATACAATACTACCAAGCCTTGAAACATAAGACATGCTAAACTTCACTAAAACAAGGAACCTAACCTTGGCTCTTTCCTTCTAGAGACGCCAGATCCCTAATCCTCACAGAGGCCTCCTGAATCAGTCTAGGCAGGAGAACACTTCTGAACATGTATCTGTCCTTCATCCTAGAGCCTTATAGCATGCCTTCTGGACTCAGTGCCTACTGGGGTAGAGTAGGTTCCTAGCTATCCAGGCGACGAGGGAAAGTCCTTATCTTGCAGTCTTGAAGCCTTCTTCTTATTCTGTGTCACCTGTCACCTCTGCATAGGGTGCACTAAGAGTGTCACTCATTCCTGTGCTTGTGGAGGATGGTGGACAGCAGTGTCCAGAAGAGTGAACATTATCCTTCTCAGTGCAGAGCACTTTCACATGTGAGATCTGATATGTCCTAGAATTGGGGTAAAATGGGATTAAGAAAACAATTTATATCTACATTGCTCTAAAAAGTAATTAGAGCTCCTCGACATCTCTCTGCGCTACACGCTCCCTAATATGTTCTTCCTTATTCCGTCTTCATTTCGCTTCCATATATTTTGCACACTTCCATCTCTGCTTCCTCATCTCTATTCTCTTTCTGTACAGCGATTGAGAAATGCCGCACACAGGTCAAGACAAAACCACTTATTGATTTAACCGTGTCTTAGTTCTAGCCAGCACTTCAATGGTTAATAGTCTGGAGAGACTTTCCTTATGTTGGGCATTATGATAAATAATTGAAATGTAGCATCTAACCTAATCCTTACACGTCCTTAGTGTGATTATCCCTATTTTTTTTAGAGCGCAGAAAGGTATTATGGAACTTGTCCAAAGTCTTACAGCTGGAAAGTGAGACACCTGAGACTCCAGCGCAGTCCCACCTGTGTTCGGCAGACCGAGCTTTGAGGCTGGTGGCCTGTCCGAGGCACGCCTTTGGCCATGCCCAAGGATGGTGGAGCATAGTTTCTGGAAATAAGGAAGAAGCCTGGTTTGAATCTTGTCTTGTCACTGACTGTGCAATGCCAAGCAAACCAGCTCACACACACACACACACACACACACACACCCCGCTTAGCCCGTGTTTCCAGCCCGTGACACGGAAAATCCCCCTGAACTCTGTGATCAGGAATAGTGTAAACCTTCAAGCATAGCACGTGGAGAGAGGTTGGTAGTTGGCTAGTGTTGTGATTTGTGGAGGAAATAGCACCCACTCTCACTACCACCATCTCCATTCCATGCAGGCATGTTTTGAAATACCACTGGGAATTTACCATCAATGAAAGTGGCTAAAGGCTCCCGGGTCCATTCTTGTTTCATCCTGAGTGGCTGGAGATGGGCAACAAGTTCTAACAAGTCCCACTTGGTGTGTGCAGGAACATAAAATGGGGTTTCTATTGAACAGTTCTAGAATGGTCTCCTTCCATCTCTCTCCTAATTACCTGGATGCTACATAAATACTTTGAATATTGCTCTAGAGAAAGAGCCTCTGAAAAACTGGGTAGAGGGAAGTAGAGGATCTCTCTTTGTCTGAGTCTTCTGGGATGAGTTGCCTGTGTGATCTGATGGCTGGGTCTAAGGTCAGGAAGAGGAAACCGGGGCTCTCCCACCTAGCATCATTTCTAGAGTATAGAATAGAAATTGCTACCAGCTTCACTGACTCTCCCAACTTCCAGACATCGGTGGTGATATATTGTGTCCCCCAATATATTGTACACCCTAATAAAGCTTATCGAGGATCAGAGGAAAAAGCCAGCCACTGTATTAAACATAGAAGTCAGGCAGTGGTAGCACACACACCTTTAATCTTAGCATTCAGGAGGCAGAGATCCATGTGGATCTCTGTGAGTTCAAGGCCACATAAGGAACAGAGCCAGGTGTGGTGGCACACGCCTTTAATCCCAGCACTAACCATAGAGGTCTGGAGGTCTGTACAGACACACAGGACATAATAGAGAGATGGAGAGAGGAAGTGTGATGCAGAATAGAATGGCATCTAGGCGTGGGTATACAGGAAGTAGGTCTCTTTGGCTAAGGATTTCCAAGTGGTGAGAACATGACTGGCTTCTTTCTGCTTTTCTGAGCTCTCAGTTTTTACCCCAGTATCTGGCTCCATGTTTTTTATTAATAAGACCGTTTAACAATTCGTCTTACAGACATCATCATTTGAAAAGTGCACAAAATACCAAGAGGGCTACAAACACAGCTCAGTGGTCCAATGTTTGCCTACTTACCCAGTGTATATGAGGTCGTAGGCTCCATCTCCAGCATTAGCCCAGACAGGACGTTTATATTGACAATAAAACATGTACAAAAAGGTAAACATAATACTTTCTTAAAGTTATACTCCTAATTAGAAGTTTTAGAGTTAAGCCCCAACCAAGCTTAGCATTCCAAGACTCAAGTTTAATAAAACTTTCTTCTTTCTGTAATTACGAAGTGGGGGGTTTTGGTTTTTAATTAAACAAGATGCTCAAAGCCAGAGTCGAGCAGCAGCTCTGGTTTTGGTGGCACCAGAAACTCCATTTCATCACTTTGGTGGCTCTCGGCCCATTTTTGCTCACAATGCTTTCTCATTTTTATTTAGCAAGAGTGACTGTCACTTAGACAAGGATCTGTGTGGATAGTTTCTGACTTTTGTATCTTAATGAGATGTGTGGCCACTTTTCTTAATGTTTTTCAAATATGTCTTAATTTATCCAAGCAGGAAATAAGTCTCTATCAGGACGTATGTGTGTGTGGTGCTCTGCACACACACAGGTAAACTGGAAACCAAAGCATCGTGAATTCTCCCCCTGCTTTGTACTCTGTTTTCATCTCTGGCTTATTTTAAGGAGAATGTTGGCCAAAACCCACTAGATAGATTGCCAAGTCCACTCAATTCTCCTTAGTCTAAAAACCCATCTCTCCTCGCCAGGTTTCACACGCTTTCAGCTCACCCTAACACACACACACACACACACACACACACACACACACACACACACACTGCCTTAGTCATCATCACTGCCGACAAACTCTGGACCAAGTAGAGAGAAGCTCACCAGCTGCTAGTGAGAATTCTCCCCCTGCCCCAGCAAGGCTCCGTGAAATATCTCATGGAAGACCCGAATAATGAGTGCTTTGTGAGTTGTGGAAAGCAGTGTAGCCACCTCCTAAGGTGTTGAGCACTAGCTGGCATCTGGAGTTCTGGAATTACTGCGGTGTGCTAGTGCCGGCTCAGGGCTTGGTACAGTTGGCTTTGGGAAATACACATGGACAGGCCTTCATACAGATCTGCCTTGCATACACTGAACACAGGGCTCTTGCAGGAGTAGCCCTGACCTGTGCGCTCCATCAGTGGGCTGAGTCTGCTGTACAAGATTGGAAATTATAGGATTCGTGGGCAGAACGGAAGCCCAGGCGAAGTGCATTTTCCTAAATGTGCAAGTCAGCAGGCAGAGCAGACAAGCAAAGGCAGGGCTTGCACAGCTTGAATAGCCTGAAGCCGGATTGGAACTGACTAAGGCTGCCTCTCGGCCACTGGCCCACAAGTCCAAGTGTACTTATGGCCCGTCAGACTTTGCCCATAAAGGCTAAAAGGAACCCTGAGTGGTTCTATAAGCCCTCCTGTCTTAGTGTGCCTGTCCTGGATTTCACTCTGTAGCCCAGGCTGGCCTTGAACTCACCGAGATCCGCCTGGCTCTGCCTCCCGAGTGCTGGGATTAAAGGCGTGCGCCGCCACCGCCCGGCCTTTAGTGTATGTTTAAAGGCACATGTTTCGGTTTCTTTTATCATCGCAGTGACAAACCAACTTAAGGAAGAAGGGGTTTATTTTGTGTCCTAGTCGGAGGGTGCATCCATCATGGTGGGAAGAGGTGGGAACAGGAATGGGAAGCGGCTGATCACACGGCGTTTCCAGGCAGGAAGCAGACAGAAATGAAAACTCCACTCACTCTCTCCTTTTTTTTTTCTTTTTTCTTTAGTCTAGGATCCCACCCTGTGGGGGTGGGGGGATGCCACCCACGTTCAGGATGGGTCTCCTTCCAGCACTTCAGAAATATTCCCAGAGATGTGTTTCCTAGGCAACTCCACATCCAGTCAAGTTGACGTTGATGATTAACCATCACAGCAGGGCCACACAGTTGTCCAGGTTTTGAGGGTCACACATTAGCTACCATCAGCCTCACTGTATCAGGCCCAAGTGTAGCAATGAGATGACAGGGGACAGACCTTTGAGTGCTAAGACTGTGACTCTCTTCTTGAAAATCAATATTTCCTTTCCTAGAATAAGGACCTGGATCCTAACACAAAGAAGTAATATTATATGACTCAGCCTTCTGCCAATTTGCAGATTATGCTATTGCCTTTCCCGGGTGCCAAAGTTCATTTATTTTGCTGAAGAAGCACAGTGCTTACAAAGCCTGCATAATCTAGAGACAAACCCGGGATGGAGAAAGCATAATGAATATAATAGATATTGTGTGAAGTTACGAGTTGCAGGGGCAGACATCATCTAATCTCGCTCAGCTCAGGTCCTAGAGGCAGGAGAGATGGCTCAGCAGTTAAGAGCACTAGCTTCTCTTCCAGAGGACCAGGCTTCAATGCCCAGCACCCACATGGCAGCCAGAACTGTCTGTAACTCCAGTTCCAGGGGCTCCAACTCCCTCACGCAGACACACATGCAGACAAAACACCAATGCACATAAAATAAAAATAAATAGATTTTTTTTAAAAAGAAATAAAGAAATAGATTCTAGAATTGAAAGAAAAATAAAGATTTCTCCTTGCTGTTAAGAGAAAGTAAACAAAATGTAGTTTCTGCTTTACTCTTGAAGTCAGTGGTGTGAAAACCAAAAACCAAACAGAAAGTACAAAACCAACCCCAAATCCCTAGCCAGATTTAGGTGACAAAAAAATTGAAGCATAGGAAGCCCAGAAGGGACCTTGGTGAGGTCCGATGCTGTCAGTTTGGAATTCCTGTGGTCCCCCTGGGGGGCTTGGGCAGTGAAACATAAGCATTTTGAAGAAACCACCATCAGCATAGATCAAGATGTCATTTCAAAAGTGATTCCCATGAGGAGAACAATGGGCAGCCTGGAGTTTTCCTCCTTTACCTCACATGGACCAGTGGTTGCTCGTCAATGAGGTCTCTTTCCATCCAAGGAATGGGTGGACGTTGAGATCATCAACCTTTCGAATCTCAGGCTTGGGGTCTCCTCTCCCACCTGTTTCTGAAGCACAGATCGATGGGAAAAGTCTACAGAACAGATAGTGCTTGGATGTTCTTTGTGTCCCTGGAGCCAGTCAGTGCTAGAGAAAAATCTCTTACTGGAAAAGCTGTTGCAATAGCTAGCGATTTGTCTGATATGGAGTTTTGTTTCCAGTCTTTAGAACCTGCTTCACTAGAAGTCTCATCGAGTTCTGAGAGGATAAATGCCTCCACTCGGAACATTGAACACAGAATTCCTCTACGAAAGTTGAGACTGTGTCATCCAGCCACCTTGGGCTCCTCATGCCCCTCAGTCAACAGGCAGAGAAGAGGTTACTATAATAATCACTGTATGGAAGCTGAGTTACTGCCTCCTAAATGGTGGGAAGAGGAAGAGTTCATAGAACAGAGGAGCTCCTTCAGGACAACCTCTTTTGTACCCCAGTCTTGTGATCAAAGGCAGTGGAAAACCAAGACAACCTAGTTCAAGATGACCAATGGTTTCTCAGGAATGCAGGTGTGGGCCATCTCGCCAAACAGAGACCCCAAGATTAGCTGAGGTCCCAGCCAAAGGCAAAGGGAGTATATAGTGCTAATTAGTACAAAAAGAAGTATATGTGAATGTATGGTTGCTGGGGAGTGTCTCAGTTAGGACTTCTATTGCTGTGAAGAGATGCCGTGACCAGCTCTTATAAAGGAAAACTTTTAATTGGGGTGGCTTACGATTTCAGAGGTTCAGTCCATTATCATCATGGCGGGACATGGCAGCGTGCAGGCTGACATGGTGCTGGAGAAGGAGCCAAGAGTTCTACATCTGGATCAGAAAGCTTCAGGAAGAGAGGGAGACACTGGACCTAGCTTGAGCCTTTTAAACCTCCAAGAACACCCCCAGTGACACACTTTCTCCAGCAAGGCCACACCTCCTAATAGTGCCACTCCCTGGTGACCAAGCATTCAAATATATGAGTCTATGAGGCCATTCTATTCAGACCACCACAGGGAGTGTGCTGCTGTGTATGCATGCACGAGGAGGCCTGATGTAAACCCCAGATGTTGTTACTCAGGAACCGTCCACCTTGCTTTAAAAAGGCAGGGTCTCTCACTGGGGTCTGGGTCTTGTTAATTAAGCCAGATTGACTGGCCATTGAGCTTCTTCCTGTCTCCACCTACCAAGCTCTGGGAGTACAAGCTTGGGCCACTAATACCCAGCTTTTTATGTAAGCGCTGGGAATTGAACTCGGGTCCTCAGGCTCATACAGCAAGCACTTTAGCAACTGAGCCATCTCCCCGGCCTCTTCCTTCTTTTTTGCAGTACTGTGGATTTAACCTTGGCCCTTGTGCATGCTAGGAAATTGTTCTACTACTGAGATACAGCCCTTTAAAAAAATCCTTTCTTTCATTAGGGTGGGTGCATGCACGTGGAGGTCAGAGGACAATTTCCAGGAGTCAATTCTCCCTTTCCATCACGTGGGTCCCATGGATCGAACTCTGGTCTTGGTGACAATCACCTTTACCCACTGAGCCATCTTGTTGATCCATTCCTAGCCTTTTAACTTTTTACTTGGAGACAAGATCTTGCTAAGTTGCTCAGAATGGCCCTTAAACTTGTGATACTTTTGCCTCAGCCACCTGAATAGCTAGTATTACAGGTCTGCACCAGCTGCCCAGTCTTCTCTGTCTCATCCCTGAAGATGATGATGATGATGATGATGATGATGATGATGATGATGGTGATGATGATGATGATGTTGATGATGCTGATGATGATGTTGATAATGGTATTGTTGATGAAGAGGATGTTGTTGATAATGGATATGATGTTGATGATAATGATGATGTTGGTGATGATGTTGTTGACAGTGATGTTGATGATATTGTTGATGATGATGATGATGATGATGATGATGATGATGATGATGAAGAAGTTGGAATTTAAGTTACAAGGTATCAAAGGAGGCATTAGAGCACCCAAGGGCTTGGCATCTTGGTTGGGGGAGGATACAATGTTTTCAGATGTGGGTAGGATATCACATATAGGTTAGTGAGCATATTGCCTTTATTTTGAGATGCAGTTTTATTTTAGGACATGAATATGGATGCCAAATTGAAAGGGGGTGGAACCTGATGATCATTTTGATGTGTCAACTAGGCCAATCTATTGTCATTGGTTATTTAATATTGCTTAGCTGAGCTGTGGACAGCAGCTTCAGCCCATGCCTGTGAATTGTATCCTGTCTTCTCTGATGGTTTCAGACCTGCTTAGTCAGGGTTGAGCTAGTTCTCTTCACACATCACATACAGAGATATGCATCTGCCTCTCTGTTTTCCTGCTGGTTTTATTCTCTGATTGAAGCCTCTCTTTGCAGATGTTGCCTTATCCATCAATTTGGCCAGCTGGGCCCAGAGAGTATCCTGTAAGTGTGTAGTGTGCAATGTCTAGAGCTGCCATGGCATTCATGTGCTGCCTTTGTATAGAGATGGCAGTCAGCTCCTCTGCCATTAACCTGGGTTCACAGTCGATCACTGACTCACAAACACCCTCTGAAACTCAAATAGCAGAAACTGGCAGTGAGAGAAACCGCCACCCACACACCTTCTACTATGTGGGAGAGATGTGTCCAAACACCGCGGCTTCACATTAGGAATCCTTTCTGCCTCTGTTGCTATTTCTAAGTATCTGATTTCCCTTGTGAATAGTGAAACATATGTAAAAGGGTATTCTGACAAACCAACAACAACAACAACAAAAAACCACTGGAAATATTAAAACTTGATGTGCTTTTGAGGGATGAACCAGGCAAAAAATAGAAACAGCTGCCGTTTCGGTTGGTAGGCCCTTGCCTAGGCCTGGGTAAGCACAAGCCATTTCATGAGATCACATTAAACACAGAGTTGTTCTACAGCAATACATGTTACTAAAACAAAAATCAAGGTCGTAAGGAAAAGCCTGTCACTGAGTCCCAGGGTTTACAGCTGTAGTCCCAGCACTCAGGAGGTGGAGGCAGAGGAAGTTTTCTGCACTCACCCAGTGTGTCTTGTGGGTGAGATTGCATCCATCAATGAGGGTGGGACAAATTTACATTTTTTTTTCAGAGCAAGTGATACTGCAGGACTGATCAACAGCATAAAGGAATCCCTGCCTTTATCTGTGCTTCCAGTGTGCCAGAGGCCTTTGTAAAGCTGGTGCAAGTTCATGAATATGGATGTCTTCCAAAAATATTGTGTTTGGTTATACAGTGCTGTCTTGAAGCATCTAAATATACCTCTCTGTGACTGGGGAAAACTGATCTCTAAAACACACGGCTCCAAAGGGGTAGGAACAGATGATCCGTATGATTGAGCATCAGGCACTATGCTGGATTCTGGGGGTGCAGAGAAGCGGTGGCATTCCCTGTTATCCCTGGTCTCTCATTTGTTCTGGAGACCCCTGTCCTGTTCCAGGGGATCCCAATACTGTCCTTTCATCTTCTCAACATGGCACCAAGTACCTTCTTCCTTCCCTGCTTCCCCTAGAAAAAGAGAAGATGCCCTTCTTTCCTCTTGGGACCTGACAAGCTGGGTCTTCAGCCCACCACTCACTGAGAGTAGAACCCTAGTCCCTGATCTGCCACTTCATGGCCTCTGTGATGCTGAGTCCCAGTGACATGCTGCCAGCTCCTTCCTTGTGTCTAAAATATCCCAGGACTGTGTGGCCTGATACAAATGTGAAGGTCGTGGGTTGTCTGTGCATCACGGGGTGTGTTCAGTTTTCTTTTCAAACTTGCAAGTTCCATCTCCAAAAACTGTTCCAACGGCCCCAGGGTAAGAAAAATCCCCCCAATTAGTAGAATCATGGGATTCAGATACCATATCTTAAGGTATCTATTTATATAGCAATATTTGAAGAAGCTTACATAAAACATTAAGTTTATTTAACCAGTGAAGTCCAGAATATTTCTGTTAACTCTCCTGTTTACAAATGTGCATGGAGTGTGCTTTGGAGTTTAGAAGAAAGAAGGGTGTATGTGTGTGTGTGTGTGTGTGTGTGTGTGTGTGTGTGTGTGTGTAATGTAAGAAACTAAGACATAATGAAGTTTACCCATAGCTCAGTGGTAGACTGTTTGCCTAGCATGCAGATGGTTGGGAGAGGGGTGTGGGAGGTAGAAGTGGGAAAGGCCGGAAGAAAGGAAGATTGATGAGGACTGTTTATCCAAGTGAGTTCAGAGAAACCCACGGGAAGTAGTGCCTGTCATCCTAGCACTTGGGAGGCAGAGGCAGGAGGATCATCACAAGTTTGAGGCTGACCTGGGTTACACAGTAAAACTCTGTTAAAAAATCAGGAGGAGGAGCAGGAGGAAGAGGAAGAGCAGGAGGAAGAGGAGGAACTGGAGGAGGAAGAAGAGGAAGAGGAGGAGCAGGAGGAGCAGAGGAACAGGAGCAGGAGGAGGAGCAGGAGGAAGAGGAAGAGCAGGAGGAGGAGGAGCAGGAAGAGGAGGAGGAGCAGGAGGAGGAAGAAGAGGAAGAGGAGGAGGAGCAGGAGAAGGAAGAGGAGGAGCAGGAAGAGGGGCAGCAGGAGGAAAGAAAGTCAAGTTTCTTTAACCAAACCAGACTTCGGGATAAGCTTCCAAATAAGCACTGCGTAGGCCCTGCTCTGGGAGAGCAGCGGTGATAACACATTAGGCTCTGAAAGCTCGCTTCACAGAGACGCGTGTTTCGTCTTTTTTTTTTACCTGGATTCTCAGATGTTCTGGCCTTACAAACCTGGTGTCGACTTCTGAGAACCTCAGATTAACACATTTATGACGATGCTTAAACTGAATTGTGACATCCGTTTCTCAGTTGGAGGCATACCCTAGAACTCAGTGCAAAGAAGTTAGATGCTTTAATAATTTTAGGATTAGAAATGAACATAGAAGAATTTTACCCATATGAAAATGGAAAAGCAATCCTATTTGTTTGACTTTCCCAGTGATTTTTAATTTTTAGGATTATCTGTATAAACTAGTGATTATGAGATGGAGGTTTCTGGTGGTATATGATTATGTCCATGAAATAATGGATAATGAATACTTCTTTAAATGAAAAAAAACCCTATGGTGATTATTGGATAGCGAAAATAAATTAATTTAATTCAGTACTTTGATAATGAAAATCACTGTGATTCTAAAGCAGCAGGTATGCATCTATAGGTTCTTTCATGCAGAAAATGATAGAAAATTGCCAAAATACTAAGAAAATGTGGCACCCTACTGCTCACTATGAATTCAGTCTTAAAGCTAAAGATGGTGAGTATGTAGAGAGGCTGGAAGTAGATGCTGGTAAAAGACGGGACTAAGAATTGGGCCAAAAACTCTTGTCTTTGGGGCCCCCACATTTAATCCCCAGCTGTGTCTGTAGCCAGTGAATACACAAAGTGATTAGTAATTACAATTCTCCTTCCTCTTTTCCTAATTGTCCCATCGACCTAAGAACAGTAAGGTTTGTGCTGTACAGTCCTCAGATGTCATCTCGAACATCGGCGTTGGAGAACTGTTGCTAAGCTCTGCTCTTAAGGTGGTGTACTGGGGACGTTTCGTGTTAGCTTTGCGGGAGTGTGCTGTGTTCTGCTGTATTGTTATAACTTTGTTCTTTCGTGCCCCATCTATACCACAAAAAAAATATCAACAATAGCAATTGATATTTGCCAAGGAAATAGTGGCTACCAGAGGCTGTGCCCTTAAGCCAGATGAGACTGTGGAGCCAACTTCCAATGTTCCTCGGAAGTCCTAGGTTTATTTAGTGGATGTTTATAGACATGTGTCCAGATGTATAGGAATAGCCCTTGCGGCAAGGAGTTGCAACTGTTTCATAACTAGCTTTTGGGAGGAGTGGGGGTAGGAAGTCTTATATTAAAATGGGGGGATCAAATAAATAATATATAACTCCTGTTAGGATTTAAAGAGTTTATACTCGATACCCATAAAGTCCCACCATCATAACTGCCTAAACATGAGCAATAGACACTTACAATAGACAACAGTAGGCATGTTAATGTGGTTGGGGAACGAACGGGGCCCCCACCCTACACAAAGAACTATGAGCAAGTAAGGAATGCCGAGTGGGAGAAATAGTCTTCCCCAGGAAAGAGTTATCCGATACCAAATGGTTCACCCTGAAAATACACATACAAGTAACGTTATACGGACTAAGTAGGTCCTATTTATGTATGTATTCACGATGAATACATACATATGAATACATACATAAATATATGTAATAGGAATTAATGAAAAAGAGACTGAATTGAAAAGAGATCAAGAGGGATGTATGGGAGGGCCTGTAGAGAGGAAAGAGCCTGGGGACATGATGTAATCATATTTTAATCTCAAAAATAAAAGAAATAATTTTAAAAAGAGTGAGGACGCTATTCACGTCACTTTATGTTTTACTGTCTGAATGTAGGATAGACCTAAGAGTCATTACTGAATCTTTTCAAAAATTAATCTTAGGAGATTAACAAATATAATAGTAAAATAATTACAAGATGAACTTCTAAACTTAATACGT
>CABHPP010120251.1:24833-43488 GCA_902168425.1 Peromyscus attwateri
AAGGAATGCAAAAAACCCCATAGAATGAAAGAAAGTACATGCAGATGATAGCTCTGATAAGATCCTCGTGTTAGGGGCAGGCAAAGATCTTTTACAATTCAATAATAAAAGGTCAAAAAACTTTTTTAAAAAATAGGTGAAGAATTAGTATAGGCATTTCTTAGAAAGAGAGAGAGGGGGAAGGAAAGAAGGAAGGAAGGAAAGAAGGAAGGAAGGAAGGAAGGAAGGAAGGAAGGAAGGAAGGAAGGATGGAGAGAAAGAGAATGTTGTTAAAAATAAGCCCTACTTGAATGGCTCATTTGCCTTTAGCCTACTGGCTATGGGTGAGATAGGACCTCTGTTGGTCTTTTCTGTATCGAACACACAGATTGCAAGCCCAGTGCCACTTTGAGATCTTTGTCAGCAGTTAACTCTGCAGCTCACACACGATTGAGCCTGTATGATAATGAGTATTCAGAGACGGGTAATGCCTGGGGGGCACTCACCAACCTAGGACAGAGCACCTGTGTGGCCTGGGCAGGCATCTCCATGACGGGTGGGGTGACCTGCTGGCGTCCCAGGCAGCCCAAGTCAGAAGCTCATTTTTTGATAAGGGGGGGACCTGTAGGGCCCTGGCCCCCGTTTTGGGTAACTGTTGCCTTGCTTGCGAACCTTGACCTTGATATTCTCCCTATGCTAATTCCCTGCCAGGTTCCACCCTCCTGAATGCTTAAGGGAATTTCCTTGCCTAGTACCCTGAATAATGGGTGTTAACAGATTAGAAGCAAGATTGTAAAACATCAGTAGCAAACTTCTGCCCTCCGGGGTCCTCCCATTGTGCTGTGGGCCTGTATTTAAGACCTCCTCCCCCCTTAAATAAATGGCATTCAGCATTTAAAATTAAAAAATATATATATATATAATATATATTTTACATATATATAATTGAATGAATACTGTAAATGTAATCTATGAATACCACAAATGTGATTAATATCATGAGTGTAATTAATGAATATCATGAGTGTAATTTAAAAAATAAATAAATAAAGTAAAAAAAAAACCAATAAAAAAAAAAGAAAAGAAAGGAGAAAGAATGTCCCCAGCACTCCTGTTTGTCCAAAAAAAAAAAATAATAATAAGCCCTACTTGTTCAACAAGGAAATATGTCACATACATGAGCTATAGCCCAAAAGTTAGTTTTTAGTTTAGTTTTGTTTTTTTTAAAAAGTATTGGCAAGAACACGTAGTGGTTGGAACCTTCATCCCTTGATGGTGAAAATAATAAATTGATAAACGATTTAGGGCAGGGGCTTGGAGAAATGACTCAGTGGTGAAGAGCATATACTGCTCTCCCAGAAGACCTGAGTTCAATTCCCAGCACCCACATCAGGTAGCTCACAACCACTGTTAACTCCAGCTCCAGATAATCCAATACCTCTGGCCTCCAAGGGTGCTTGTACGCATGTGCATACATGTCTACATAGACAAGCATATGTAGATGTAACCAACCGTCTTATTAAATAAGAAACACAGAGCCAATGTAAAGATGAAAGCCCAAGAGGTCAGAGCTAGGAGCCTTACCCGCTTTCTGCCAGCTAGCTTCTCCCGCCAAGAGACCTCTCCAAAAAGGGAGGTATTTCCTGTGTGTTTGACTTATAAAGAGTTCTGGTTCTTCCTTCTCATTGGTTGTAAACCCAACTACGTGACTACCTCTCACTGCCTGTCTGTGCAGACCTCCAGGTCTTCTATGGTTGGTATTGAGATTAAGGGCGTGTGTCTCCAATGCTGGCTGTATCCTTGAACACACAGAGATCTACCTAGTTCTGCTTACCAAGTGCTGGGATTAAAGGTGTGCACCACCACCGCCCTGGCTTTCGCTATGGCTTGCTAATAGCTCTGACCCCTAGGCAACTTTATTTATTAACATACAAATAAAATCACATTTCAGCACAAATAAAATACCACTATATTTCCCCTCTTCTAATTTAATAAAAAGAGGAAAAAAAAAGGAAAGTTGTAACTAATATAAGAAAAACTATATACAAAAGTACAATAACTATATACAATATATACAAGTGATGAAAACCTAACAATGTCTAGTCCATTTGTATTTGACAAATTCAGAGAAAATAATTCCATTGCTTATCCTATTTTGGTAAGTCCAAAATGTACCTAATTCCTTTCTATCCTAACTAATTTTCAACTATAACTAATTAATCTTCAGCTATAACTAATTAAACTTTGACTATAACTAACTAATCTTCAACTCCCTCAGAGACCCAAGAAGGAAATAATATTACCTAACAAAAATAAAAACAGGAAGTGCATGCAAGCAGCTTCTAAAAAAATTATGAGTTGACAGAAACAGCCAGCCACCTGGACAGTCACCTGAGGTTTCTCCGCAGTGTTGGGGCATCATCTTCAGCCTATAGGCTTAGCGTATCTGACAGACTCATTTGTGAAGTAGGATGTACACAAGTTCAACAGTTCAACCTCACCTTGGGTGAGAGCAGTCCGTGTACCAGAAACACCTGAATTCCACTAGTGTCATGTCCTAATTCAGGATTTTAAATTCTGGAAATTGTTGATGGTTTTTTAATTCAGCTGTCCATTCTTCTTGGCCGTGTATGTGTGGCTTCATCTCAGCAAGCATATACACAATTAAAAGAAAGAAAAATCTTGTTAAAGAAGGATTTATGGTAAGTTTGAGTCTTAATCTACTACCTGCATTTTGCAAACAGTGAAACTGAGGATCTGGCAGATGCTCATGTTCCTAATGGTAGAGATGTGTCTGTAACCTCCATCCGCTACTTTGAAATGTTGTGGTTTTCATCTGAAGTAACCCCATCTCCTTTTCCTTCACTTAATTCCTCCTCACTCCTCAGTTTTCTGTACAACTGTGCCGTCCCCAGGGAAACAAACCCCATGGCTCCCCTTAGTCTTATCAGCCTGTTAATTTTGCATAGCTGTGACCAGACTCTTTGACAAAAGTAACTTACAGAATTGATTTCCTTTGGCTCATGACTTCAGAAGAGCCGGTCTATGGCTGCGGGTCCCCATGCGTGGAACATGCTGGCAGTGTGAGCACATGTCAGAAAAACACTGTTCACATCGTGGCAGACAGGAAACAAAGAGAAAGACAGGACAAGGCCAGGGACAAACACCCCTAAGGACCCACACCTACGCTCTCCAGCTAAGTGCCACCTAAATTTTACAGAGGCTCTTGAAATACTGTCACCAAACAAAGACCAAGCCTCCAGCCCCTGAGCCCTCCTTATCAAAATCTAACAAGTCTCCACCCAGTATTGTCCTCACATCTTCTTCACCGTCGCTAAGTCTTATGACCTACCTTGCTTGTATTTCCAGCCCAGCACTGTGCCTGGCATAGTCTAGCCAATCGGTAATTGCTGAATGAATAAATGCATGAACACTGCATTTTTACTTTCCTGGTGATTTCCACTCCACAAGGCAGTACTCATCTAATTCACCCTCTAGTTTCCCACTATGATGAAGTATCGAGGACTATGGGGGTCCAGCCCCTCGATAGTCCCCTCCCAGGGTCCAGGAAGAATCTACAACCAGCTGATAATTAATCTTTGGTGAAAAGAAATGAATCTATATACACGAAACTCCTTAGTCCGTACACTTTATTATTCTGTGTCAGTTTTCTCTCTACAAGCTTCTATTCTGCTCTCATTTTTAGCTCATTTCTTGCCTGATTTCTCTCTACACTTATCTGCAGTCCCCTCCAGGTTCTATCTTAATTCCTTCATCTTAGTTCTGCCCCTTCTAGGTTCTCATCCATCTTGTTCTTTCCCATATCATCTCCTCGCCCATCTCCTTCTCTCTCCTCTGTTTCTTCCTCATCTTGTTCTTCCTTATCTGGCTCTTCCTCATCTTCCATCTCATTCCTCTAGTCCTCTCTTCTAGCCCTTCAATCTAGTTCTTCCCCATCTCAGTTTGTTCCTCTCAAGTTCTTACCTATCTAGGTCTTTCATTCTCTTTTCTCTTCTCCATCCCCCTGTGCCCTGGAAGTCCCGGTATATATACACTTACAAGCAGTAATCCCTGGGCAGTGCAAAACCAGGCTTCCAGGGTCAAACAGAGGGGTAATAAGAATTACATAGAGAGGCAGTAATTGTTAATTATCATTTGCAACCCAAAAGGGAAGTGACTAATGGGGAAATGAATTAACTAAAGGCTAAATTGGGGTAATATCTAAGAAGAGGGATCTTATGTGCTCAACTATAACCTTAAGCGTGATTGGTAGAGAATGTTAAGAATCTGTAAGTTGCTAGGTCAATGGGAGAAAATAAAACAGCCTTCTTTTTTCCTGTGGCTCCTATCTGTCCAAGCTATCTGCTGTTTTTCTGCAGGGTGGGGGAAGGTGTGCGTGGTCGCTAAGCAACTTGTGTACAGCTAGATGCCTCTAGTCATAGTTAAAGAGAGATCTGGAACTAGAGATAAGATTTGGGAAAGGAGGTAGTTGGCACATCTGCCAGGCCTTCTCAAACAGGTAGTCTGGACACTTAAGTCTGTTCTTAGAGAGTACAGAGGTATCTCTGATAAGGTACTTTCCTCCGTCTGGGGATGGACCTGGCCGGATGCTGCCAATGACGATAATTACAGGGAGGCTTGAACTGGGGTTCTGGCTGTGCATAGCTGTCAGCGCACAAGGTTATCTAAATATTCCTTTAGTAGAGGGGAAATGGTGCCCAATAAATGACGGAAAAGCTACAGTAGCACACAAGAAACTCATAGCAGGAAATGGCTGATAATCAAAAGCCAAATATCACCAAGGCTCCTTGAGCCTCAGCTTGACCTCTGGAAGGCCTTTGGCTTCCTCCAGGTATTAGCTTTGTCATAATCAGCTGAAATCCTACTTTGTATATTTCTGCAGCTTGCAGCAATGAAGAGTATCATCATCACTCTCACCTGCTGGAAAAGGAAAAGTACACAGTTGGCATCATGAGACATGTCCCCAATGAAATTTCAGCACAGCTCAGGGGCCCCTTGTTGTGTGTGTTTTCTGTCACTTGGCCTTGCCGGTTTCCAGGAAAGATCAACTGTACTTGACCATATACCCTCTACCCATAGGGACTTGTGGCTAAATTGAACAGGAAATAGAGAAGCTTAAAAAAAAAAAAAAAACTATTGAATGGAAATCCGAAACTGGCTAGATGTCGACCTGGGTTGTGTAAATCTAGGGAAAAGGGTATTAATAGGTGAATCAGGAGTAGCAGTTCTGGGCAAAGGAGCAGATGAGGAGGCAGAGTTGTCTTGTGAATGCAGGAGTTGTCACTCATGAGCGGGGTGACCTGAGGAAGCCAATCCCTTGATCTGCTAAACTAATATCCTGTCTCCCAGTATCATCATAAGGCCAAATGTGCTCATGACCCTGACAATCTGTTGTGATGCGCTTTACAAACACATGGTAATGTCCCCAGAGACAGAGATGCTGGCCCTGATGACTCCTGTTTTATTTCCAGAGCACAGACCTAGAGGAAATGGATAGGGAAAGAGGTTTTTCCACTGAGGCACCTGAGAAGTAGGCTAGGCAGCAGGGATGCCTGAGGAGTCCAGAGCTTGAGAGGCGTGCTGGAGGATTCTGTGTCCTGTGATATAGGGACAATTAGACAACCCCCAAGCTCCCACTTCTAGACTGTTTAAGATTTCAGGGTGTCTTCCGTTTCCTGGAATCTGTGTGACATACCCTGTCTCTGCTGTAACTGACAGGCAGTTTGGTCCACTATGGTCTGGTGAGCACCACATATTTTTACAGGATCACAGAATCCAGGATGCGTGTCAAAGATGCCACACCTGATAGAGGCTGGCTCCAGGCTCTCCCAGCAACTGTAGTTGGTTTGATGAGGATATTTAATTGCTCATTAGCATTTCATTTGAATGAGACACATGAATCTGTTTAGAGAGAAAACTGCTGATCAATTGCAATTGCCCCGTTGTCATGGAAACAAGCTGAAATTGGGCTGTAATTATATTTCCTTATGCCTGAAGTCATCGCTATAGTAATTACCCAATATCTATGGTCCCAAATTACATGATGCTTGTCCAAAAAAAAAAAAAGAAAGAAAGAAAGAAAGAAAGAAAAAAGACAAAGGATAAGAAGCAGGGGGTGGGGAGTGTGCTGGCCCAAAACATCATTCACTGTGCAGCTGGAGAGCCTTCATTTTCAGATGGGAGAATTTCCCTCTGTAGGCTGCAACTCCGAGGTGTTGTCAGTAGGTCTTGGAATGTGCCCAGAGCTTTGAGTAGTAGCTGGAAAGCTGTCAGGTAGAAAGATTTTAGTTCTACAGAGGGCAGAGCTACAGTGTCAGCCGTCACTAGCCGTGTATCACCCGATGTCACGGAAAGTATGGAAGACTTGTTGAGTTCAGCACTATCATTAAGGTCTAGTCAGGGGCTGCAGATGACCCAGCAGTTAGGAGCATTGGTTGCTCTTCCAGAGGACCCAGATTCAGTTCCTAGCATTCACAGCCATCCATAACTCCAGTCCCAGGGGATCCAGCACCCTCTTCTGGCCTCCTTGGGCACAATGCATTCATATATTGCACAGACATGCATACAGGTACATTGGTCCAAAACACTGAGTCCTACCCGGCATAACTTCCACTTTCCAGAGCCAGAGCAATTCAGGCCCCATCCTGGCATGCTGGGGAAACATGCAGCTTTGTTCAGTAGGATTTTGGCAAAAGGGAAGCACTGCTGTTTTCTGAGCTGGCAAATGGACTGTTCACAATTCATGCAGGGTTTGAGAGAAAACCCAGTTGGCGGAGGCTTGAGTTGAAGGCCATTACAGACGTCAATCATGTCACAATAGATTGGAGGTAAAGCCCAAGCACAGTGACATCACACACCTCTTAGCCCCACAGCCGCCTCAATGGTTCCTCCTTTTCATTTAGTGGGCCCCACATATACATGTCTCCCCTCCTGTGACCAAGAACACATACTCTGACCCCACTGCCTACCCTGGTCCCAGCGACAGAGCATCATGCCAGCATGGACCTCTGAAATGGTCCAGGAAGGTGATCTGAAATGGCTTCAAAATCAACAATAACAGTGAAAGTAAGTCCTTCACCTGAACAGAGGTTAAAATGTTTGATCTTTATATTGTTGATAATGAGATTCTTAGCATAATAATCCAGTCCATGCCTTACAGCAAAGTACAGCAAGTCAGCCAGCCTCAGCCATGTTTCCTGAGATCTTTGAGCATAGAAATGAGACCTTCAGAATAGCCCTGTACTTTGTTCTGTGTCCTGACAAAGTGGGCCAAGGATACTGTTATTTGCTCTGACATAGCCTCCTACCAGAGTTAATTCCTTCGACCTAGCACATGAAGTTGGAGAGGGGAAATACTCTTCTTCCTGTCCTTCCAAATCCATAATGACCCATAGGTCAGAGGCTTCAGTGTTCTAGGATGTAGAAAAATAGGACCCTCAACACCGCTCCAGAATTACCTCAGTGCTGACACAGCACACCTTACCTCAGAATTGGCTCCGCCCACTCAGAGCCTCTGGTTGATAGTCAATGGGTCCTGGGGTGCTCTCATAGAGTTTAGATGGGGTGATCTAGCTGGAATCCTTGGGGCTGATGGCTCTGCGCATCAGACACCAGCACTGCACCTCCCGATCTTATCTGACGTTAGGCCAATGTCTAACATCTCTTTAGCGTCTTCCTCCCTCTTCACCCACTTTCTCCTCCTCTTCCTCCTCCCTTTATGTTCCGTAGAACCTCTAATCTTCCAGATAGAGACTTTAATTTAGGAGTGTCTATGGAGGTGACATCAAGTCTTTAGGGTGAAGAAGGAGCTTTTGGTCTACCTCTTCACTGTGTTGGGTCTGCACATAGTTATGAGTCGTAATGCTACATTGTTGTTTTTGTTTTTGTTTTTGTTTTTCAGACAGGGTCTCACTGTACAGCTCTGGTTGGACTAGAACTCACTTTGTAGACCAGGCCTTGAACTCCCAGAGATCCACCTGCCTCTGCTTTCCAAATACTAGGATTAAAGGCGTGCGCCACCTCGCCTGTCCACATTGATCCTTAGAAATACTGCTATTCATTGCAGTATTGTTCGAAATAGCCAACAAGTAGAAACAGCCCAAATCTCCATGGATGGGTGAATAGCTAAACAAAATATGGATTATAGCATATAGTGTTTTAGTAGCTAAAGAAGAATGGGATTCTGATATGGTATTACATGGGTGGATGTTCAGGATAATATATAAATGAGGTCAGGGAATACAGCTCCACGATCAGGCATTTGCTTATGTGTGCCAGGCCGTAGCTTCAATGTTTGCTTATTGTCTTTCAAGTGCATTACGTTAAGTGAAATGAACAAGGCACAAAAGTAAAAAAAAAAAAAAAAAAAAAAAAAATGCTGTATGATTCCACTTATAGGAGGCACCTGTGGGTGCAAATTCATAAAGACAGACAGTAGAATAGCAGTTACCAGAGACCATGGAGGAAGAGGAACTGCAGAAGTTTTTACTGAAGGGAGACAGAGTTTGTTTAGGGTGGAGAGGGTTGACAGTTGTGTAGTAATATGAATGTACTTGATGTCAGTGAATTGTACAGCTAAGGTGGTTGAAATGGTAAATTTTGTGGTAAATATATTTTGCTACAATTTTAAACAACCTGCAACTAATATTGTGGCTGTTTTAAAAACTCATAGACACCCATGTCTCATTAGATGTTGATGGGTTTGGAAGTGACGCTGGCTTGCCCTTAGGTGTGCCCTTTGTAACTGTGGGTGCTCCTGTCTGTGACTGAGCAACTTCTGCCCGTGTAGCACCCACGTTCACCCCAAAGTGCAAGCATCTTAAAGTAGAAACCTCCGAGATGGGAGTCAGGAGCCAGGTTCCAGTCAGAGTTCAGTGTCCTCTGTGTCTCTCTCCTCACTCACTTTGTGGGCCTGTGCATCCTCAGCCCTGAAGATGCAGGTCTCAGATGCCATGTGCACACAAGCCTGTCTGCTGTGCCCCGAGGTTCTGTGAGGACACTAACTTGTTAGAGCTGATGCGGGGCCTGGGTTAGCAGCTTCCCTTCCTGCGTCTGCCACGTTGCTTGTGGGGACTGTGTAGGGATGTGAGGAGCAGCCACCCCTGTCTCCGTAGAGAAATGAGGGAGGCTTGGAACAGGGCTGGAAACTCTGGATTTCTAGTCATACTCTGGAGCTCTGAATTGACTTTGAGGGGTCTTTGAACAGGAAAGGACATCAGTCATGACAATCTTAGCCTGGACCTGACCTCACTCGGAAAAATACAGTGCATGTCCTGGAAAAAGTGGGGAGAACAGAAGATTTGTGGAAATGTCGAGCTTGATTTCATTCCTGCTGAGTCTGCAGAGATGACCGCGCAGCAGGATCCTTTGCATGGCTTGAAGAGAGGGTTAGACGGTTCTTAAAGATGCTTCTTCTCTTGATAGCAATGTTATTGGATAACAGTTACCTAAGAGGGAAAGAAAGGCATTGTGTAGAGCCAGGAGAGCCCCAGGCTCTTGTCATCAGTGCCTTTGAGAAGATAAGTACGGGAGTCAGCAAAGACTGGAACCTGAGACCGGAAGCTGGTCCTGGTGCCTGCAAGACCTCTACGTAAGTTTTGGGAGGTTCAGCCGCTCTGCCATAACAATGACATCAATGACAATAACATCCAGCCAGGACAGAAAGAGAGAATGAGGTTCTGATGTCCTGGCCATCCTTCTTTGTCATTTGGGGTTCTGACTGCTAACTAGAACCCCAGAAACTCCTGCTGCATGGTCCTAGCAGGCTGGAAGTAGCCATCTCTTTGACCCTTAGAAGCCACGGCCATGACTCTCCCTGGCTTTATAAAAACTTCTCGCCGGGCAGTGGTGGCACACGCCTTTAATCCCAGCACTCGGGAGGCAGAGCCAGGTGGATCTCTGTGAGTTTGAGGCCAGCCTGGTCTACAGAGTGAGATCCAGGACAGGCTCCAAAGCTACACAGAGAAACCCTGTCTTGGAAAACCAAAAAAAAAAAAAAAAAAAAGCTTCTCACAGACCAATGCTGTTTGAGCTTTCCAAACGGCCTCTCTTCCTCTTTCAAGAACTTTTTGCTTTTTCCCTGTGTGCTTGGATTCACCTTCAAATCTTGTTTAAGTTAAAATGGTGGTGAAGTGATTGTATGCACGATCCTGCAACAAAAGTTTAAAACTGTGAGATTGGGTGTGGGGGGCTGGTACTTGATACATCTCTTGTCATTCAAAAGCTGCTCCAGTTCTCCAGCATCAGAAGAGAAGGCTCCACACACCAAGTCTTTCCTTCTGTCTGAGCAGGGGTATGGCCTTCCAACGCAGTTGGGGGGCAGGGAGGTGTCCTAAAAGAAAGGTGTATCGAAGAGCTATGGAGGCCTCCTGCCTCCAGGTTCCTTTACCACAGAAGGAAACAGAAGAAATGGGGCTGGCCTACTTCAGTCAATGGTGAAAGACCTTTAAATGTCAAGAATAAAGAGGCCCAGATGAACCCTGCTAAGGTACAGTTTGTGGCAAATTGTTCCTCCACTCCCAATCATGTAATTGGAAGTCTCCAGCTGGTTAAGGACAATGATCCCACGAAACTCTTTGTCCCTTAGAACACAGTTCAAGCTGAGCTCTCCACCATGCAGGCTCTTTGGTTTCCCCTCCAGCCTGCATCAAACCCAGAAACTTTGGGTCATATTTTTGTAGTGTTTGTCTCAGCCTCACCCTCAGAGAAAAAGAAGTCATCTCCATGGTAGAGCTGTTTGGAGCCGGAACTGACTTTTAAGATTAGTACTAAAGATTGAATATTATTACACAAACAGCTGAGTATTTAGAGGAAATAACTTACAAGAGTATTCATTCATGAAACTAATAAGTCAATCACCACACTCCTCTACTATTTCTTCTTGGTCCTCTAAAATGAAACAAAAAAAAAAAAACTAAAATTAACAAGGAAAAGGGGCATAAACATGTTTGATCTCCTTAAGGGTAATGGCCACATATAGCAGATTGACCATTTGCTCTGTAGCCAAGGATGACCTTGAACTCCTGATCCTTCCAAGGGCCAGGACTACAGAGCAATGGCTATAAACACAAAATTCCAATGTGTTTATCATAAACAAGAAACTTAATATAAAAAGTCCTTCATTGACTTCTGTGATAAAGGAGATTGTGGCATCTCCAACAATGCCTTAGGGAGGAACACCTAGAAATGATACGGTGTTGAAATCATATCTGTTTGAAGCATCTTCTTGCCAAGAGATAGTCCTGAGCACTTAGCTCCTAGAGGGAAGGAACCCCAGAGCTGAGCCCAATCTTCTGGACAGTATTTTCTCTCCTGTGGTCATTAGCGGCCCCTTAGCTTAGGGCAAGAGGCCAAAAAATGCAGGTGGCTGACAGAAATCAGCAGAGCTGTGGGAAATGCCCTGGGGTTGGAAACACAAAAATTGGAGTTTGAGGCTGGATTAGAAGCCAGATTTTGAGAGATTCAGATCTCTAACTTTGGAGCACTCTGCCCTAAATGGGAGATGTGTATCAAACCCCTTCTCTCAAGGATCAGGGATCTGTGTGGGAGAGGAGGCAGAAGGTCTGTAAGAGCCAGATGTTGGTAAATAACTCCAAGTAGAGACTGTCTCCCAGACCCACCAGGTCAGATGTACATATGAACTCAGACTATAACGGCACACACGAGACCTATACAAATTCAAGACAGACAAAATTCCGGCATAAGGACAGGGAAGTGGACACAAAGTCCCGCCCCTAACCAAGAAGCTATTTGCAATTGATACCTGCTGTGGGAGGGAAAATACATTTTCTCCAATGGAGTGCCACTGGGTGTGTCTACCACACTCCATGGAAGGCCTCATGCTCAGGAATATTTGGCTAACACAAAAATGGATTCCGTGTTTTCTGTGGTATGGTTTCATAATTTTTATCTTAGAAGTTTTTGTTTTGTTACTTTTGTTTTTGTTTTCTTGGGGGGGGTTGTTGTTGATGGGGGGCACAACACATGAATTTGGTTGAGTGGCGAGGATCTGGGATGACTCAGGAGAAAAAGAATATTATCAAAACATAAAAATTTTTAAATAAATAATTTTTTAAAGTGTATAAATTATAACAGAAAGAAAAAGATCTATAAGAGAAGAGAAACCCAAAAGAATGAAGCTGAGTCTAGGCAGCAGATTTCCTTTTGAAGTACAATTGATAAACCTGCCCACAGAAAGAGGATGGAAAAACGGACATGTTTTAGTTGTCTCTGTTGCTGGAAGAAAAACTGGGGCTCAGGGAATAGCATGGAAGGGGATGCTGGGAAATAACCCAGGCTCTCTGGTGAGATTCCAGAGATTATCCTTTAGACCTGAGAAGAACTCAAAGATGAGCCCCAGCCTTGGAGAGGCTGCTGGTCAGCCATGGACAAGTGTGGGATTGGCTTGAGGAATTCTCCCTTGCTGTGTGCTGCCTGCAATTATGGTTGGCACCTTCAAGAAAATAGTTAACATGGCAGATAATCTTGTTGGGACATTGGGGTCTATTAAAAATAAATAAATGCTGATTTGAGATAAAAAATAATTCTGAAGCTAAGAACGTCAACACCTTCTTTTACTAGCATATTAGACAGAGAGTGAGCTAGCGCATAGTTCTCGTCGGAAGGTCTGCATCAAGTCACAGCGGATGTAGATTAGAGTGATAAGAAAGACAGATATGGGGTTGGGGATTTAGCTTAGTGGTAGAGCGCTTGCCTAGCAAGCACAAGGCCCTGGGTTCGGTCCTCAGCTCCGGGAGGTGGGGAGGGGAAGATATAGAAAAAAGAGCAAAATACAAATGGCTCATGCTGGCCCATTGACCAGGTATGAGAGGGAAAATGGCCAGAAGTTACATAAGAAATAAGGGATGAGAGTTTTTCCAAAACTGACGAAAGACATCAAGCGGCAGACTTAAGAAGAGCTGCGATACTCCAAACTGGAGGAAAGTTCACACCTGCCCACCCTTGCCAGAGTAAAACTGCCCAAAAGCAAACGAGATACAAAATTTTAATCTTCTGAAAGGAAAAATCAGATGATGTATTTTATGTTTCAAAGAAACAGCCATATAAGTATATCCATCAAAATTCTGGCCAATACCAGACATTTTTAAAGTAGTGAAGTGTTTTCTCCTTGGGTTTGGAGCGTCACAAGACCTACCGTCACCTCTTCTGACTTTTCTCAACAAAAGGATTTAGCTGAGTCAGTATGGAAAGGGAAAAGAAAGGAGATAAGAAGAGCTTGAGGTAAAAATGGTGTTCTGATGTAGACAACCTAATTGTATTTTGGATAGGAAATACAAAGGCTCAGCGATCATATAGTTATTAAACAACCCTAGCAAAGTCTCTGTTTATAAGATCAATATTTTAAAAATAATTTTGTTCTATGTTCCACCAGTGAGAAAACAGAAAATAAAGATTTTTAATACCGTTTATAGAAAAGTCAAACCCACCAGATATATAGGAATCAATCTATCAGGAAATGTTCAGGACCTCTACTCAAAGAAGTACTAAAACATTCCTGAAAGAAAAGAGGATCTTAACACAGACACATCCCATGGTCTAGATTAATAGATAAAGTATTGTAAAGACATCAGCCCTAGATACGTCTGTATATCTAACCCCACTTTGAAAGTATTGCAGGAACATAAGAGAGACAGACAGACAGACAGACAGACAGAGACACAGACAGAGACTCACGGAGACAGAGACAAGAGAAGGGGGAAAGAGAGTAGAGAAGGATAGGACTGAATTTATGTAGAAATGCAAAAAGACAGGATAGCCATCTTGGGGAAAAAAAAACAGCTGCAAAACAAATTAGATACTAAAACTTAGAAAACTCAAGACAGAATGGGCGCGGGCTTATTTCTGCCTTGTTTTGTGCTTTTGTTTGACTGTTGTGGAGGTTTGTGTTTCTCGTTGTTGTGTTTTGGAGGCAGGGTTGCAGAGTGCAGCCCCTACTCATACCTGTGGCGATCCTTCTGCCCCGGTCTCCTGAGTCCTGGGGTTACTGACAGGTGCCACTACACCCAGCCGAAGCGGGCTGATTTCCGCCTGTGAAAACAGACAAGGGAACCAGAGGAGCAGAGGCCGGGGTCAGAATCACACCGAGTCCCAGGCATCACAGGCTTTTGAGCTTAAATTTCCCATTGAAAAGCAGGCTTAATAACAGTTCCTACACACGGGCTTTAAATATTACAGCAGGAGGATTTAAATGTTATAGTAAAAAGGTGTGCATGCTCACACATACACACACACACACACACACACACACACACACACTATGTCTTATTGTATTTATTTAGCTCTACACCCACACCTACCTACACCCCCACACACACACACACAATGTCTTACTTATTTAGAATTACTATTAGCACTGTGCTTCTTATAATTGTTACAATTTTTACAACTAGTATTTTTATTCTTTTTATCTATTTTTCAATATAATCATCTAAAGGCAGGGATGTTTGGAGGCCTCTAGAGGCCTGTGATTCTTACGAGTGCAGAATCATTGTTTTAGCTACTTCATATCGTCAGCCTTTTGACACACCAGCCTTCCTCTCCCGTACTCTCTGTCCTTTCTTGGTGACCATACTCTAAAACTGTCTCTGAGCTACATCAACTGGCTGGCATGAGGTGGCTGCATTCAGTTGGTTACTCTGCTGCTTCAACTCGGATGGCTTTAGGTGTGGTACTTACCCCCTGAGCATCATCTCTAAGAAGATGGGAGTGTGGAGACTAAATGAGATAATGGCACTAACACTCTTTGGTGAGGTTTCATCACACTTAGAGGTTGCATGGCTGCTTGTTCACACCTTGGGGGTCACACGGGCTCTCACCCAAGTCTTTTGGCCCTAACCCTCAGATTGTTCTTTAGCCTGCTCCCTGCAATTTGGTAAATTAAATGCCATAATTGAGTCAGTCTTCCCAGCTCCATCTAGACCTGGGCAGATGAACAGCTGCAGTGCATTGTGGGGGAACCAGTGGAGAGTACCTTTGCCCTATGCTTTCCTGCACTTGGTCTGGGGGGTTGGGGGGGACCTCCCATTAAGGCTCCTGCCTTGGCCTTGAGACCTACCTGTGCTACCGGTCACTTTGGAAATGCTCTGCCTTGCCGTAGGAAGGGCAAGCTGCTGTATCTGCCGAGTAAGGAATGGTTATCTCCTAGGACTTCCTTCTCCTGAGTTTCCCTCTGTTCATGCCTCTGTCAGGTAGATGTTCAGACAGCTTTCTGGTGCAACCCTGCAACTGGAAGTGTCTATTTTCTTCTTTTTGATGCTAGAGAGTAAGCCTAGGGCTTTGTGCATCCTGAGTCTTTTACTCACTGAACTACATCCAGCCCCGTTGTTCGTTACTGTAACAAAATACCTGAGTTCCTTGAGGCTGGATACATATAGAAAAGTTTGTTTGACTCAATTTGGGAGGCTGAAAATCCAAATAGCGTGGTGCTGGCTCTGGTCATGGTCCTCTGATTACATTATGTCAATGTGGATGACATCACAGCAAGACAGAGCCAGAAGCAGATGCTTCTTACGTTATGTGTCACCTGGGCAGAGGGGACGCCAGAGTATGGGGAATAGTTGGGCTTCCTCTTCTTACTCATCTAGGAGAACTATGAACTCATGAGAATTGCATTCAATTCCTTCTGAGGACAATGCGCACAATGACCCCCCAACCAACACCCCTCAAAGTTACTATTACTCCCTAACATTACTGCACTAGGGACCAAGCTTCCAACACTTGGAGCCTTGAATTCAAACCACAGCTAAACCACAGAGTTCACAGCTATGAACTCTGAATCTATATCATGTTCTGTATTCCCAAAACATGTCGAAATGGCTCCAACATGGACTCCTCCCCCTTGGTCGTATGCCTCACCCTTGGATAGTCCCTTCTTCCAAAGCCCTTACTCTAAATCAGCACTGCAGTCTGGTAGTGTGAGAGAAGCTCTTACCTCTTCGAGATCTGTATGTTCCTTCATAAATACTGGTTGGCAAGATTTTCCAGAACGAAGATGGTAGGGACAGCTCATCTGGGCAGGTCCTCCGGTTAAACACCAAGCAGGGCCATTGACTCTACAAATAAATACCTCCCTCGAAGTCCTCTCCCTGAGTGGTTCTGAGAAAGGTTGTGAGAGAGCCACATTCTCCTTTCCCAATCCCCTCTGCTCGCTGTCTGACCCTCTGCAGGAAGGCCATGGTGTTGAAGGACTTTCTGAATAAGATAAGAGACGTGGGCGGGACCCTTTGAGTCAGAAACTGAATCTGGAGACGACACTTACGATCCTAATACAATGAAGCACATGGTTTGCATTCCAGGTCCTTCAACTATTCTGTGGGAGCACGGGCATTCTCCCATGACAGTATTTTTATCCCTGATGGGGGAGCAGAAAATGAGCAGACAGTTCAAGCAATGTCACAGGACAGCATCCTGGGCAAAGTCAAAACTCTTCAGGTAAGACAGCTTGAGACGGCTGGAAGATCAGAGCCCGAGGAGCCCCACACCCAACCTCTGTGGAGGGAAGTGGAAAAGATCCTGGTTGGTCCTTAAGCGATGGAGTGGGAGGTCCAGGGGTCACTTCAGGGGAGAAGCTCTGAGTTCTGGTACTCCCCTCAGTTCCCCGGTGAGAGGCACACTTAACACGGCTGTACCCACCCTGAGTCCTCTCCGTCTGTCACTTCCGGTTTGATTGGACGTGAGAACAAGTACCTAAGAAAAGCTACAGAGCTTGCATGTGGGTAAAGAGCTCCTAACCCAAGCTGCTGTCCACAGAGTCTGCATGGCGCAGTCGGAGAAGGGGTGGGGTGAGACTCTTATCATGTCTGTAAATGCGGCTTCCAGTCTCCATGTCTTAGGAGGATCCTTGCGGACTCCCTGCAGTGGGGACAGTTTTCTTGCTGACTCAGCTGGTGACAATGTAGTAAAATGGTACTAATATTAAATGTGGTAAAATAATGGGCCCAGGAAAAGAAAAAGGAACAAAGACTATGGGAGTCTCATTATATAGGGCCGTCCCATGGCTTGGAAGCAATTCTCTCACTGGGAAGCAAGGCCAAGGCAAGCCCTTCTCTGAGATAGGAGTGCTTGGGGACTCCCGAGACTTTGAACAGATTCCATCTGACTATATGTCTGCTACCGTGAATGGATCAAGGAATGGATGAGAAGGAAAAAAACAATGTGAGCCGGGTGTGGTGGCACACGCCTTTAATCCCAGCACTCGGGAGGCAGAGCCAGGCAGAGCTCTGTGAGTTTGAGGCCAGCCTAGTCTACAGAGCTAGTTCCAGAACATCCAGGGCTACACAAAGAAACCCTGTCTCGAAAAACCAAAAAGAAAAAAAAAAAAAAAAAAAAAAAGCAAGGAAAAAAAAAAAAAACCAAAACAATAATGGCCTGAGAAACGATTGATACAAAGATGCACTGTACTCAAAAGCAACTTTCTGTTCTTTTCACATGGTCTTGTTTCTACTGAGCACACGCTGTATATTTTATGACTTGCAGTCATACAATCCGTGAAAGGTGATGTATGACACACCAGGAAGTCGCCAACACCCTGGAACCACACCCACGCGTGGCTAGATCTTTATGCCTACAGCCTCCACTGGCCGAGGCCACATTCCGCCCCTACAGCCTGGCCCGCCTGGCTTGCAAATCCCAACACTTCCTAGCCAGACCTCCTCTTTGTTGCTGCTGGCTGCACTCTTAGACTTCTAGAAGTCTGAAGACGCAAGCTGTCACTCTTCACAGGTTGAAGAGGGAGGACAGGAATAGCCAGGGAAAAATGTCGACCCACTTTCCTCTGCCATTTCTGAGCCCCTGGCTTATCATATGCCTTTTTCTAAAAGGAAGGATGTGCAGAATTCAGTCCACGAAATAGCTGCATTTTACAGGAGCTGAGACATTCTTTAAAAGGTAGATAATGGCCTGGTGCCTTCAACGATATCTGCTCTGTAACATTTCCTATACACCACTCCCACTTTAAAAGGGTTATAAAGTGCATGTAATTGTGCAGTATTGGAAAAAAAATAGAAACTCAAAATATACGAGTGACTGTGATGTCTTTTAACAATAAGGTATGGTTTTAAATAATCTGATCTCATAATTCATAAAACATGAAACCATCAACTTCCCTGAATTGACCATAGGGGAGGGGGTGAGCAGAGCAAAATGAATATTTAGTGTGAGTGGTCTCGTTTGGGCAGCATTCTGTCATGTGAGGTCTGCTTAATTTGGCTTCTGCTGCTGGGCTCAGAATCCTCCTTTGATCTCTACAATGATGACTCTGGAAATACCGGATGGAGGCTTTACTCTTCAAGGCGGGAAATGGGGACCAGGGTCAGAGCAAAGGGGGGTTTTTATTTTCTAAGGGACCTAAGGTTTAACTGAATCACTCCCAAAAGACTGTGCTTTATTTTTCAGTCGACTAAGCAGTATGTTCCTGGTAAGTCCCCCAAATCTAGTGACTTCCTTCACTTGCATGAGTGCTTGGCATTTCCCCACGACAACATCATGCTGCTGTCAGTGCTCAATAAGAAGCGGACAAGACCGCCTCCTCGTAGATGCCAGCATGGAATGAGAGAGTTTAGCTGTGTCCGAGGCATGTGTGTTTTGATGTCTGGAACTGTCACTGTGTACATGTCTATGTTCATTTTTTTTTTTTTTT
>CABHPP010120252.1:0-16430 GCA_902168425.1 Peromyscus attwateri
ATCAATAGAGTAAAATTTTAGTTTATTTAAGTAGCAGGAGGTGTATGAGTTTCTAAAACACAAATACACCTTTTCCGTCTAATTGGATGTGTCTGCCTCTTGTTTGTGAATGATTTAAGAGCTCACAGCACCACTATGTCCATATTTGTGCTCATAGAACATGCCAGCTTTCCTGGCTCCTTCCTATTTTGCTGTTTGAATTGCTCTATGGTCATGCAATGTAAAAGCAGAGCATTCATTCATCATTATCTATAGATCAAATTTTATTCCAATTTAAATAAAAATCATTTTAGAGAACTATTCTTCAAAATCCTAGATCATATGAGACTCCATTCAATGTTTCATGACTTTCACATCTCATATATCCTATATGTATATATACTATGTATATAGGATGTATATACATATATGTCCTATAGAATTAGTGTTCATGTTTTTTAAATTGTTTTGAAAGTAATTGTTAAAAACTACATAAATTCACTCAAAGAATCTAAATTCCTTGATTGTAGAAACTACATCTCTCATTAACTAGCACATTGTGTAAAGTGGGTACTGGAATATGTATTGAAAGAATTTCATGTAATCAATTACAAGTTTCTGATAGCTAATTAAAAATAATATCTTGTGGATCTAACAAATGGCCTATAATGACTATAACTCTTAGGCTGGGGATAGGACTCAGTGGTTAAGTCACTCACCATACAAGCCAGAGAAGGATTGGAGTTTGGAACCTTGTTCAAAAGTTGACCAAACAAAGTGGACAATAATGTTCATAAGACAAAGTGAGAGGAGATGAGTTCAGAGCTCTTGTGCATGGGAGCTAACTTCCTTCATAGAACTGATCCTAAAAGGCAGATGAAACAAGACACTCCAGGGATTTGCTCCATAATTAGTTTGACTGTCCTGTGGGTGTCTAGAACGTGTAGTGATGCGGAGGTGATACAGTGGGATGCTTCTCCAATTCTGACCTGTTAGGACAGAAGGAGCATCTGCTGTCTGTTGACAGAGTGAAACAGTTTCTTTGTTTTGTCAACTTTTACACAAGGTGTCTTAATTCACGAAATTTATGTGGATTCTTGCCCACTAACAAAAATTTTTAAAAAGACACCAGAAAACAGCTTGCATAGCATAACTTAGCCAAAACTTCTCTGAGTGGTTTTTGAATGAGTTCCATAAAGAACCAGATACACAAAACACTTCTCTCTGTTTCTTTGAATGCAAACATTGCTCTGGAAATTCCCAATGCTTTAGCCTGGAGTGCTAATGTTCTAGCTGCATTTAAACTAACTAATTGAAATATCTCTTCTTCCTGATACCATTTATTCAATCCCAAAATGATGTTCTTCACAAGGAGTTCTCTCATTATAGCTACCTGAATACTCCTATGTAATTTAACACACAACAAAAAGGGACGTCCAGGAGGTTTAAGAAAATGTATTTAAAGGGCACTGAGAACACGGATGACATCCCCCCAACTTTCCTAACACTAATAAAGCTTTCAAAAGCTGTGTACCCAGAACCACCAGTGGCTTTGTTTGTCTTTTACACAGAAAAAGATTTCACTGGCTGCTCCAGTGAACGATTTGACAACTAAAACTCTGGATTTGAACCGTATTACATGGTATATTAGGCAGAAAGAGCTAAGAGCAGAAGGCAATCATTGGATGCGGGATCCGTGAAGCAAATTTACCAGAACTGTTAGTAAATTTATTGGATCATTGCTTCTGGAATTCCATATAAACCATTCAGGTCATTTTACTCAGAAAAAGTGTGCATCTGCCTTTTGCAATGTCAAAGAATGATCACAGAATGCTTACAAATATTATTTTTGTTGAGAATGCTCTCTGAATTCGGTTGATCTTTTTTCTTTAGATCCAGACAAATATGATTCAATCTTTAGTCAAATATAGGACACAGCTATAGCCTTTCAAAACCAATAAGAGAAAATTGCTTTTGGAAAGCCAATGGAAAACACACCCCTCCCCTTGGTGTCTTAGTACGTGGCTACTACAGATTACCTTCCCAGGTGCAATTTCCAGAAGATTGCCAAATAGAAGTGCTTGTTGCCAGGGCCAAAGTCCCAATGACAGAAACCTGCTGCCATCTACAGGAATTGTGGAACATTATCCAAACTAAACATTTTTCTGAATCCAAAGAACCTTATGGTAAACACAGTTGGTGTATGAACCAATGCTCCCTAAAGTTATAAAGCTCCTTGTTTATCAGACACTTGCAAGCCATCTCTGAGATTTTTGCTTATCAGTAAGATTTTACCTTCTAAGCTGAGTTACATTTATTTACCTTTCAAAAATGCAGTAAAGAATAGAACAACTTTTTTTTTTTTGGTAAATTAGCTTTCTTATATCAAGTAATGCACGAACAGTAATAGATAGCTCTGATTTCCTTACCTGTATTTCCACAGCAGTTTTACCTACTTAGAAATAGTAGGGTTTCTTCCTATTTATTGCCACTTAAGAAGACCACATAGGAAAGCATGCATGAGGCCCACTTAGGAATTTTGGCTCTATAACTTCACCATAGTATGACTTTGAGCAAGGAATTTGCCATCACTCTGCTCACTTTCATTCTTCAGTGAAATGGAAAGAACAAACACACCACATAAGTATGCTGAAGCTTAAGCAAGGGAATACATGAAGGCAACTAATAAGAATAAGCAGCACGTTTCACTAAATTAGCTTTATGACCCATAGATGTCATTATTATCAGAGTACAATTATCCAATGCAAACTTTTAAATGACATCTCATTATCTCTGACTGTACATACATTTATATGCATGTCTACATCTGTTTGCATGTATGTGAACATACACAAATGTCATATATGTGCCATATGTGAACATGATAGAAGAAGCCAAGCTATTCATCCTAGTAACTCTCAAACCTGATTGAGCATTGTAATCACCTCAAGATTCTTAAAAATCGTGGTGCTGCAAGAGATTATGATATTAATAGGCTGGATTTTTATTTCTGCCAAGATTCCTAGATGGGCCTAAGGTTTGATCAAACTTGATGGCCAGTGTTAGATATTTAATTGCATGTTTTCATTACATAAGATCTGGATGAAGTCTTGCAGCTACAATCATGTGTTGAAGTTTGTTGTGATGTTTGACTAGATGATACCTATCCTTCACTATGTCATTGTGTTTCCCTTTAATACATTTATGTCCAAACCATGTACATAGAAAATAAAACATCTTCTAAACATCAATAGATTTTCCCAATGAAGTAAAAAACATAAATAATATTTATTTTTATCTACCAACAACAATACTAGTGATGATTCTATAATTAAAAGCATATTGAGAATTTTCACTGGTTTTGTGATTTGAAAGACTAGAAAACATCTGTACACCTGATTCTCTAGTCTAGCCATGTTCTAATTAACTCTTGCGCAAAAACTAAATGATAAATCCATATTTGTGTACTAAGGACATACCATGTAAGAATAGTAGAAGGAAATAAGTCATTACAGTTAAAAGATTTACTGCCTTTAAATGGGAACTGTCCATCATAGGTTCATCGGTTGACTAAGTGGTTCCCACCTAGCGGTGCTGTTTTGAAAGGCTGAGGCAGATGTTGAGGGTTATAGGCAGACTGTGTTTCTGGTGCCGGCACTGCTTCCCAACTCCCTGACCCACCAAGAGGTGACTAGTCCATGCTGCAAGCTTCCACTGACATGGGTAGAGCTGTTATTGCACACTTCATCTCCATAAGTGGGAGCCAAAAGAAGCTTCCCTTCCCTGAAGTTGTTTCTATGAAATGCGTTGCCACAGCATCCAGAAAAGCAGCTCATACAGGAGTCAACCTTTTATATTTCTGGAGGTCCATGTTGCATTTCTAAAGCAAGGGGTGTTTAGAGAAACTGCATATGACATTAAGTGGTAAAACCCATGCAAATGTTTACTAATTTTTAAAGTACACTGGTAGGTAGGATGAAATAGCCAAGTTGTTCTGCTCACTGTCTATACCACAATGGTGTAAAGGTTATATGTATTGTGAATGCAATCCATGTTAGTTCAAGCAGCTTTGGTGTAGATAAGATAACATTTTTTAGTTAATAGCATGAATATGCAGACAGTGGAAAACAAGAATTTTTCAGTAACAACCTCAATTTCAAAATGGATTTTGGAAAATAGTTGGCTATTTATAGAGAATTGCTCAAGTGTTTAGAATAAATAATACGCTATAAATATAGAATAAATCATAAATTATCTACTACTAATAAATGATAAATAATCTACTTCTTCCACAGAGTCTAAATTTATGTGGTCCATGTAGTCTAGTTGACACAAAATTCAAAACTAAAAAATTAAAACACGGAAATGGTTTTAAACATAGTAACAAATTATAAATACTGGAGGAAGGAGCAGGCTTTTCAACACAAGCAACAGAAAAACAATATGTTGTAGTAACTTTACAAATTTTGTGTAAATTTAGTAGACTAATGATTCACAGGCAGATGCTATAAGCACTAGAAGAAGAAAAATTGTGAACTCAATTAACACATAATACGATTTTCACAGATAATTGCTTTGCACAGTGCTCCAGACTTTATAAGCTGGATGTCACAGATGGAAAAAGCTTAAAATCAGTAAAAAAAAAAAAAAAAAAAAAAAAAAAAAAAACTGACTGAAAATGAGTAAATCTGAAAACCATGATTTTTAATAAGTCTATAATTAAAAAGTTATCATTTATTGTATATAAATAAATCTATGTATTATGTATGTGTGAAGCCAGGCAGGGTGGCTTGAGGCCCATAATCCTAATGCTCTGGAGGGTAAAAAGGAAGCAAAATGGAACAAGAGACCTGCTGTGGGATGGTCTGTAAGTCAAATGTCTTGCTCTGATTGGTCAATAAATAAAATACTGATTGGCCAGTAGCCAGGCAGGAAGTATAGGTGGGACTAACAGAGAGGAGAATTGAGAGAACAGGAAGGTGGAGGGAGACACTGCCAGCTGCCGCCATGACAAGCAGCATGTGAAGATGCTGGTAAGCCACAAGCCACATGGCAAGGTATAGATTTATAGAAATGGAATAATTTAAGATGTAAGAACTAGATAGCTAGAAGCCTGAGCCATTAGGCCAAACAGTTTAAATAATATAAGCGTCTGTGTGTTTATTTTATAAGTGGGCTGTCGGACTGCTGGGGCTTGGTGGGACCCGGAGAGAAAACTCTCCAGCTACAGAGACCAAGGCCAGCCAAGACTATAATGAAGGCTCCAGGCCAACCCGAAGTACTAAACTACAGTGTGGGACTTGCCTCAAAAAAAAAAAAAGAAGGAAAAAAAGTACATTTAGGAATAGGATATGCTAATGAATCTTTTAAAATCTCAATGACTTTTAAGGAATAGTGATTGGAGATCAGTGAGATGGTCACCTGATAAAGGTACTTGCCGCTCAAGGCTGAGGACCCGAATTCAATCCCTCATACCCATGTAAAGGTAGAAGAAAAGCCAACTCCACAAAGTTGTCCTCATTGCCTTAGTGAATTCCCTGTCACTGCAAGGGAAACTTCCCTAGTCTCGTTTTTCATATTTATTATATATAAAGTTATATGCATATATGTATGCGTATTATATACATATGTACTATATGTCTTACTATGTTGCTATCCCAGAATTATCAGCTAATGAAAAGTTCTCTCTTACTTAATTTTTAGCTTAATGGAGAGGCAACCACAAACATTTTCTTTTCCTACTTTTGCTGAAAGCTTTTTAATAAGCCAGAGGTGACTCCTTAAGAAGAGAGCATGTTGTGGTACCAGTGCTAACACACACACACACACACACACACACACACACACACACACAAATTATAAAATATTTTTAATTATATTGATGGCAAATAACTAATTAAATTCTAGATTTATATACTAGATACTATTCTGTCTATTATTAGTATATTACTTGTCTACTAAGCACCTTATGAAGGGGCTGTTGTTAGCGCTCATCTTTTCTATGAAGAACAGGGAGGTGGAATAACTTGTCAACCTTCCTTGGTTTGGCCAAGTTTCAATAAAGAAATTTACTTCAAAGCCTCTTACTGGTATTCACTACAATGTCTGGATACAATAGCTAGCCAAAGACATGCCCTTTGTTAATACTTAAGTATTAAAAATAGTTCTTATATTTCCTTACATGTTTTATAATCTGTAGCATATCTTGTAAAATAATCACACAAGCATGAGATTATAATACTCCTTCATCCCCAAACTAAAATTCTTTGCTCTTATCCAAGTGTCCAATTTCACAGGTCCATGCCTCAAAGCATATTTCTTAAACACATTGAATGATGAACCAAATAGTCTTCAGTGACATGTCAAAACAAGTATATAAAGGAATAAAAGGTATTTCATTGAATAAAAGAGGGAAACTTTCTGATAATTCAAAAAGGGAGAGATTACATGAAGGCTTCCAGGTAGAAGGAGAGGACTAAATTGAATTTTAAAGAATGAGTAGAGTTTGGATAAATGTTTAATGGATGAGAAAGGACTTCCAGGCATAAGGCAATTATAAGTATGGGGACATAGAAGAGAAAGGCATTGATGAACAAGACACTGAGGCCCAGCGGGCAGAAGCAAAAAGTAGGTAAGTGCATGTTGGAAAAAAGCAATCTTGAAAGGAGATGATGAAGGATCTGGAAAAGTGGGCAATACTGGAAATGAGGATATTTGAGCTAAAAGACAGATGCATAAAATAGGTTGGTATGCTAGTGAGAGAGACATAGAAATTGCAGTGGGGATGGAGGAACGAGAAGGAGTAAGATAGCATTTTATACAAGTGAAGTCCATCCAAATGAATGAGGAGTAGGAGAGGACAGTGAGTCCACAGGACAAGCTGCTGGGAAGACTAAGGGGAAAAAATTAAGCCCAGACATAGGAAAGCAGGCCATCATCTCAGCATGCAATGCTCCAATGCAGGAGGCATAAGAATTGTCAGGAGGTAGTTTAGTTTAGCAGACACATTTAAAATGCTACACTGAAATTCAAGAGCAAAACCAGATTTAAACCTGGACACTAATGACAGATTCTGTATAAAGGTGATAATAAAGATTCTGAAAAGTCCCTGAGAAATATCAACATTGAGAGGGGCAAGGAGAAGAAAGACAATTAAAAAGACAAAATAATGCATTAGAACAGTGCAAGTCCAGGCATGCTATAATTAGGAAATTACAAGTTATGATAGTTTAAAGTGAGAGTATGTAATAGACAATAACAATTGTTACACATAGGTCAAAGGTAGGAAAATCTTAGGAAGTCCCTAAGGTAATTAATGGACTATTAACTTCCTTCAGAAAAAGGACTGTGGCAGGAAGAGGAAGGTCTCTCAGAAGACGTCCACTTCTGATTCCTTGCAACTTGTGAATATGTTACTTTTGATGACAAGAGACTTCCCAAATGTGATTGAATATGTGAATTAGACCCTCACAAGTGAAAGAGGAAGGAAAGAGACCGGCAGAAGGTAAACAGATAATGCAAGCGATGTTTGACCTGATGAGATTTCTGGCTGGACCACAGGCAAAGAATGCAATCAGCATCAGACAGCCAGAAAGGTAAGAAACTGGCTTCCTGCTGGAACCTCCAAAGAAACCAGTACTGGTATACCCTGACTGTAGCCCAGGGAGATCCATTTGAGACTTGTAACCTCCAGGACTATAAGGAAAGAATGTGTGTTGTTTCTAAGCCACCAAATCTGAGCTACAGCAGATGCCAAGGCAGGAATCTAACACAGTGTTTCAGGAAAGGAATGAAACAAATTCCTATTTTTTGTGTTAACACTTGCTCAGCTCTGGATAACCAGGAGATCTAGGATCACATCTCAACTTGTAAGTTCCTTAACTATTCCATGTCTTCATTTTCTTGTCTACCAAGTGAAGATAATATTGTCTACCTCAAGAGGTGTAGAAAAACTTAAATGAGCTGATCTATGTAGAAAAAGATTAGTATACCCACATAGCAAGGGCTCAATAAGTATTCGTTATTATTATGTTGTGTGGTGAAACTTTTTGCACAGAAGTAAGAAATAAGAGACTTAAAAAATCTGAGACCCGCTCAGTCATCTCAAGGTCACATGACTACTTTGAACTGATCCAAAAAAAAAAAATCTAGTTCTCATAGCCCCAGTCAAAAAAAAAAATGTTTTGTTTACTACCACATTCTTTTTGAGACTTGTAACCTCTGCTGCCCTTCACTTTAGTCATACTATTTGCTCCTAAATATTCTTCTCAAAAACAGTCACATAAATAGACAGCACCCTTTGCATCATCGCTTGCAGATAGGTGTGTACGTGTGTCTACACCCTGATTCAAGAGATGTAGCTAAAATTGAAATATTCTACTTGTGGACCAGCCTTCAGAAAAGGTCTTCACTATCTCAAAGGCTAGAACATGAGCAAAGACCATGTGAGAGAAGACATCATCACAGGGAATTAGGGACAACAAAACAAGAGAAAACCAGACTCCTAGTGACCTCACTGAACAGACACAGCCACTGCCTCCCACCCTCCACCCTTCTCTCCACCCTCCCATGAGAGACAATCTGTGACTGTTTTGTCATAGCTAAAGTGATCCATCTCTAGATACACTATTCCTATAAATAATGTGTTTTAAATGGGAAAGAAAATGGAATATCTAACAAAAACATAGATGCCCAGTGAACTCACATTGAAATAAGTAACTAATACTCTAAGACCGGAGATCGCCTTTCTGAATTATAGTAATGGAATTACTAATAGTGGTAATTGAAAGTGTACTGGGTTCTAGAACAGAGATGCGCTTTTTGCACAGCATTGTTTGGTGCAAACAACACTATGTTTAGGGGGAAAAGGACCCAATGTATCTCCATTTTCAGATACTAAAGCTGGCACTTATGAGAGTAATTAAATTGCCTAAGAACTCACAAGAAGAAAGAATCACAATTCAGACTGCAACCCAGGCTTCTCTAACTCTTCAACCTCAGTTTTTAACTGCTATAATATATGCTGTCTCCCCTGCAACTACAGTTTAGCAATTTTGTATTGCTACAGTAATAGGATTTTCTAGTGTATATGATTTATATTATATCTAAGTAGCCATATTTTTAAGTTTCTACATGGAAACATATTTTACATACTGACCTCTTCAAATTAAACTTTATGTGTGTTGACTCACTTAAAAAATGGTAAATGTAACCTTGAACTGCAAATGTGATACGCATAGTCGTATATACAAATGCATAAACATTTTCAAGAAATTAGCAGTAGACACTTTTGGCTTGAATCCTAAGCAGAATGTGAAGGAACAGCTGTGTGGAATTTAGAACCTAAGCTGGTAATCACCACTTGTTCTAAGTAGCCAATATTAAGCAAATTATAATTTTAAATTATTATGCATTCTTCAATTAAATTCTTCAATCAAACAGTCACTAAAGATTATTTCTGGAAATTGAAGCCTATTTCCTAATTATATGTTTTTTCATCTTTGAATGAGACTTCCCAAAAACATAGATTGCAGTTTTGTTTAAAGATTACCCAGAAATCTGAATCCCTTTCCCAAAGCATATTATTTACTTTGAACATAAAATATAGAGTTGGGCATGAGTCATTACCACTAATCTGAGATTTGATTTCTAGTCCAGCAGTCAGTTCAAGAAAGGACAGCAAGTCTGGGGAGAATATGCTCTTGACGTTTAGGTGACTGCTTAGGAACACAAAATTTCTCCATTAAAACTATATCACCAAAACTATGTAACACATCTGAATGAGCTACAAACTGAGTACCAGATTTTATAGACTCAAACCTATGCTCAGAGTAAAAGCTTTGAGATATTGATAATTGCAGATTTATAATGAAGACTTCCTTAGGTATGTTGAAAAGTTCATCAGTCACTAAGCATGTACATATTGCAGATTTGCTATATGCTCAGCACAAAGGTAGGTATATTCATCCTGGTCCTTCATTCAAAGTGCTTTCTACTTACAGAGAACTCGGGAGTTGCTAATGGTAGACATCATATACCTGGCATCAGTCTGTGGCCTGTGAATATAGTCATTCATTTATTAAAGCTTACCAAAACCTTGTAAAGTGGGAACTTGTGTTACCTCTGTTTCACATGTGAAGAAGTTGAGTCATCAAAGCTAAGGGCTGTTCATAAAGGCAGATGGCTGGTGGGTGGCTGAGGTCAGTCCAACCACAAAAGATGCTACATTATCTCCCCAGCATGCCCCCACATTGCAGAGCCTCCTGCATCTCATCATTTTTATGAAGCCATTGGGGGAAAAATCAGCAAACAGAATGTCCAAGTATTTCTATGCAAGAATGGAATTCTATTCCAGAACTTCAAGTGTGGGGAATAAGTAAATACTAAGAAACAGAGCAGTATCGGAACGAGCTAGTGGTTTTTAACACGTGCTGTATGCCAGTTATCATGTTAAAACTTTGGCATACAGTTTCTCATTTAATCATCATTAAACATCTGAAATGGGAGTTTTATCCCTGCATCACAGAGAGCAAGTCTGTTCTAGGATTAATAATCTCTCTCAGGCTACCACAATGAGTTTATGATGGGACCAAAATTCTAGCTTAGGCACTTTAGTCCAGAATCCTCACTTTGAATCGCTAGATAATATTGTACCTTACCCAGCCTAATCAATAGCAAAAAAGAAAGGTACCTTGCTATATCATCCCAAAGTTAGTTTAACTCTCATCCAAGATCACCCTCAAAGCAAAAACTACCAGATGAATTTGATTGCCAAGGAGCTTTTACAGGGAACAGTATAAAATAGAGTAGTGACTATTGAAATATAGAAAACTGAATAGAACAGGGGCTCATCTACTTTTTCCTATGTGTTTTTGCAAGGATTACGAACCTTGACTACCCCACTCCTAGTGTTATCCTTTCAAATACTCACACGAAAGAGAGAACGACTTCTAAGTTGAGTTTATTGCAGTTTTTACTTATACTCATCTTGTTCCTGCTTGAGCAACAAGTTGATGGTAAGAGATCAAAGGCTTAAAATAATAATGAAATTTCGTAATAAATGGATTTTAAGTTAACGATTACTCTTCTAAATAGTTTTACCCATTCATTTAATAAGACCTCCATGTAGCTGCTACAGGTTACCTATTGTGTCTGTGGTAAGGGAGACAGTGCTTAACAGCAGTACATCTTCATGGAGCTCTTGGGCTACTGCGGAATTAATTTTTCATGAAAACATCAGAAATAAATGTTAGTTATCGCTACGGTATGTTTACGATGATAAGGTAAAAGATACAGATTACTATAATGATATAAAAGGTGGCATGATAGTAGCTTATGTTAGATGAAAGTTTCACAGAAGCAGAAGATAATGAGATAATGGGAACTACATAGAAGAAAATATAGAACATTGAGAAAATTTCCAGAGCTTGATGTTAATTTTACTTTGGAGAAGACAGCATGTTAAAATTAGTTAATTTCAACACATGCTATTTTAAAGTTTTATAGAGCCAGATGCCATGACCATCAATAATGTAGTCATGTCGTATATGCTTTTGACTAAGTTGTGTTACATGTAAGATAACAATTATAAATAATAGCTCTTTCTACATTTTAATTTGCAAATATAGATGTGTTTACTGTCTTAAAAATCAGCTTTCTTACATTATATATTCCTTGCTGGTGAGCATGTGTTTTCTCCTAAAAAATAATTACCTCAACATTTTAGAACACAGCACTTGGTTCTAAAATACCTTGACACTGATTTATATAGAAAATTACATAACCCATTATCTAATGAGTTCTTTCATAGTATTAAGTATAACCAATTGTAATATGGCTGATTTAGCTTCTGATCCATAGGATATAAAATGCATTCACAGAGTCTCAACCTGTAGTTTGCACATAAACCAATCCCACCGAACTAAAATTGAGAATCAACTCCCAAGATGTCTGTAGCATGTTGAACAAGCAATGGTCCATCTCACACTATCATAAGTCAACCCCAACACACTCTGAAGCAGTCATAAGCAAAGAGCTCAGAACAAACTGCCTCGTAAACAGAGGAAGAGGTTGAGGATGAACTACTCTCCCCATTTTTTTATGCTCACAGATACAGTTCAGCTTGTGAAAAGGGGTGAACCAATGGAAACTGTGGCTACCAAATTCTGTTAAAGTCTAATATCTCTGTAATCTGCTTGCACACCGACATCCAGAACAAGGATCTTTTCATTCACCTTAAAATATTATTATTCAGAATGACACTATTGGCAAAGCTATATGTATTTGTTCAAAAAGAGTGGATGGCAGGAGGGAAGGAGGAGGGAGGGGAAGACAAAGCAAAAGAGAAAGAGGGATAAGGACAAAGAGGGAGAGAAGGCAGCACAGTGGCAGGGAGACCTCTCTATTGAACTTAGAAGTCTTAGATTCTAATATTATACTGCAGGTAACCATCAACACTTAATTTCTTTGGCCACAAATACTGTAATATAATACTTCTGCATGTCTTAGATTCCTGCTATTTATCATGGATCCCTAAAATTATTTTTAATATACCTATAAGACATATCAAAGAAGAAATCTAAATGGTGTGTTTTCTGTTATATTTGTAAAAATCATAGTGAAGCATAGTATGATTTTCCTATGTAAGATATGGGAAAAGAGCAATAAATACCCAAAGATTACAAAAATAATATTAGCGATAAGCTGGGAGAGAATCTGCAATTACTTCCAAGGTTTTCATGTGTAAATGAAAAAATGTAAATGGATTTGCACAGAGAAAAAAATAATGTATGCCAAATATTTTAAAGATGATTTGTAGAATCTTCAACTCAACTGATTATTAACACAGTAAATAGACTGTTCTAGAACTGGAGAATAAAGTAAAAAGAATGAGAGGTGAAGAAAAGGAGAAAACCAGAGTCAAAATTCAAGATGATGATGAGTGAGTGTGTGTGTGTGTGTGAGAGAGAGAGAGAGAGAGAGAGAGAGAGAGAGAGAGAGAGAGAGAGAGAGAATCTGTATATACTTGTATGTGAGTACAAGCGTCTATAGAAGCTAGAGGCATTGGACCCACTGAAGCTGGGGAGTTACAGGCAGTTGTCAACCACTCAACATAGATGCTGAGAATGTAACTTGGGTCCTCTGCAAGAACACTATGTGTTCTTAATAGCCTAGTGATCTCTCCAGCCCTCTAAGTTATTATTCAAAACAATAAAACATTAACTCCAAGCATAATTCTTGTCTCTTATAAACTGATTAAAGGATCTAAGGTCTCTACTAAAAACAAAAACAAATAAAACAACAGTGAGATCTCCTAAACTTTCACCCCTGGGGTTTGGGCAACAGCCACAGCAAATAAGAACAAAATATGTTTTCACATAGGACCTCTCTACACTGGGTGTGGACCTGCAGGGAAACAACAGAGAAGATTTATATCAAGTTTTAGTTACAAGAAGCCTCGTCTATCTGAATGACCTCCAAACCTTGAGAATCCTCCTTTTACAGCACAGACATGCCACAGAAAGGTTATTAATGAACCTTTTACTTTTTCTAATGGTATCATGTTTCTTTACCACTATATAATTCTACTACACTTTACTTTCATCCCAGGCCATTTTTCATTGGAAGACATGCCTAAAAATTTAGCATTTAGTTTCCCTGTCAAGAACCTGTCATACAGGACATGATTTATAACTTTAAACCAAAAGAACCAAGATACATCACTTTTAAAGAAAATGGGTTTTGCAGTGAACAGTTTTCAGATACAACAAGGATTCATGTACTAGAATGGTAGTTCAAAAAATAATACTCATCTTCCTTTCCAAATTACATTAGTCTAAATGATGTGGCCTACACTGCAATATCAAATCATTTCCCTGGGGTCACTGGCTTTACACATAAAGTTATCAACTTCTGATGTTAATTCGGAAGCACCTCAAAGCATTTCTTCTTCATACAATGACTTGAGAATTCAAGTACTCAACATCTCAATTCACTGTTGCTAGTGTCTCCTGGAGCTATAGGCGGAAGGGCGGGTGACGGTAAGACTTAGCATACTAATGCATGACTTCTACTCACAGTCCTCCCGACAGAACCTGACATATCCATCAACCCTAAAGAAAGCAGGAAATCTGAATCACTGGCCGTTTGGTGAGGTCTAACTCTCTCACCACTTACCAGATTTCGTTGTTCACATGTATTCTTCAAACAGTGTCAACAGCACATTGGAATTCATACTTGACTAGGATTCTACTAACTGTACACGTATGTATGTTTCAACATGGGAAACCATTGAATCCATCTATGTTCTCAAGACTAAGCCCTGAATTCATCTTCCATGGGAACTCATTTTCCTTGCTGTTCTATTAGCTAAAAACTTTCTCTCCTTTTCTATCCATCCTTTTTTCTGTCTATTATTGCCTAGAAACTTTATCTGGCTCCCACTTGTCTATTCTGCTTTAACCTTGGGGCTGGTTGAGGATTGTAAACCTTAGTAGAACTAGTTAAAATGCAGGAACCGAAAAGAGAAAGATGGAAATAACCAACACTCCATCTCAGTTTCCCATGTTACTACTGTCTCTCAAGCCAGTGCTGATTACATAGACAAGAGATTCAACCTCCTTCCAACAATGGAAAAGGAAGGGAAAGAAAGGAGAAGAAAGGGAGGGAAGGTTAGGGGAAGGGAAGGAATAATGAAGAAAGGAGGGAAAGGAAAAGGGGAAGGGGAAGGAAGGGAAGGAAATAGTTTGACATTTGTTAGAGAAGAAAGAACTTATTTATAAACAAGATAAAGAGTTGTATGATTGTCTAGACAAAAAGGTTGCCTTTCAAATGATCCCTCTGTTCCAAGAGTGCAAAGAATCACCAGTGCTAAAGGAACCATCTTTCTGGGAACACTGGATGCCATTGCTAGAACAATGATGAAAGACAGATCTGGCCAGGCTCTCAGGCACTCATTCCTAGATGAGACCTTAGAACAGTGGCATAGACTCTGGAGAGCCGAAAGAAACCACAAAAAGACTGAAAATCACCTAGCTTCCAGCTTTAGTCCACTATAATCGAAAATGTGGCTTCCAGCTTCAGTCCACTAAAATCGAAAATGTGGCTTTAAACTCAAAATACAAGACATTTAACAGAAAATTAAGTTACAGTATGCACATGTATCTATATGAACATATTCAGATGTCTGTGACTAGTAACATGGTCTAATGTGCTCCTGGTACATATCTACCCAAATTAAAGTTGACATGGTAAAGCAAGCAAGACAGTGAGACAATTCAAACAAATTAAATAAAGCCTGTGAACACGTGCTAGTTAATTTTATTAACGAAAATTAGATTGTAGATTAAATATTGTATAGTAAATAAAATTTATCAGTGCCCATTGTCCTTAGGAAATATTTAAATGAAAAATATAGCCATGCCCACTGGAAAGTAGAAATGAGCCAGGTATGGTGATGGTGGTTCATGCCTTTTATGCCAGCACTCAAGAGGCAGAGGCAAATGGATCTCTGTGAGTTTCAGGCCACCCTGGTGGACATTGTGAGCTCTAGAACAGCCATGTAGAGAAACACTGTATCAAAAAGAAAAAAAATGTTGAAATGGTAGTTGAACTTTATATGCACATTCTTAGTGCTTTTAAAATTCATGTCGGTTTTTCTTTATCTTTAATATTGTAATATTTTATGTTTGTAATATTTTAACTGCCTAAAATTGTCAGCTTTATTCTTACGGCATTCTTAAATTTTGATTTGCTATAAAGCACTCTGACCATCAACTAATGTTTTCAGTGATGGATGAAGCAATAGGTACCCTAGTGAACAAACACCATCTTAACTATTTGGGAAGTAGAATTAAACACTGAACTGAGAAGGGGTCATTGGCAAATACCTACAGTAAATTTCATATCTGTAAGGAGAATGGCTTGTTCTTTTCTATTTGTGGGGAAAAAAAAAACATAAGAGAAATGCATAACTGGTGGGAGCGATGATTTAGGCTAGTGACATAAAATGCAGAAGACCAATGAGACGTAGGGCTGGGAACTTGATCTCCTGAGAAGTGTTCTTTGAACTTTTTATTAAATGCTGCTTCTGTAATCCGTCTTAGAACCACAAAGTTCTTTCCTCCACTTAAACTGGGAGGTACTGCTGCTGCCTGACAGAAACATTTTTGTTGCAACATATTTAACAGAGCAAGTGATAGCACGGCTCTTTACCAACACTGAGTGAGGTGGCTGCACCCACTAAAAATGAGCACACCTTGCCATGAGAATTGCTTCCAGCTGTGCAGACATCATCTGGACATATGCTATGCAAATAACATTTCTCTCCCGAGGAGTTACGATTTTAGTGTCATTAACTTCCCTGCCAAACTTTAACACTGAAACAAAAAAACAGAAGTTTGCCATAAAATTGTGTAATTGAACCACAAATAAGGTGAGAACATCTGCCCCAA
>CABHPP010120254.1:6771-24697 GCA_902168425.1 Peromyscus attwateri
AGCCAGGCGGATCTCTGTGAGTTCGAGGCCAGCCTGGGCTACCAAGTGAGCTCCAGGAAAGGCACAAAGCTACACAGAGAAACCCTGTCTCGAAAAACCAAAAAAAAAAAAAAAAAAAAGAATAGGCATGCAATAATGATCACTAATCAAATTAATTAAATTAAGTTTGCACTGGAAATGTGAAATCTTAGTGGTAATCCTCTTGACCTTCAATGTCGACTTTAAAATGGTTTGCAGTGGGAAGCAAGCCTGTTCCTTTCCCCCCTGCCCCTTACACATTTCCCTCTGTGTTTCAGTCCTTGGTGAGCAAGGGCCCTTTCTGGTCCTCTCCCTGCAGAGTGCATGAAAGCCAGCTTTCCAGAATGTAGAAACAGGGCTGAAAGGGAACACTCAAGACATTTATATTGCCTCAGTAGGTGTGCACTTTCCACTTAAGAAATCTTCATAGAATGAAATTTTAAATGTCTTTCTATAAAGTTATATTACTGTTCACTGCCTTCTTTTCCATGACCCACCATAGTATGAACTACTTGTTTACACCTCACTAAGTTGGCTGGAGAGATGGCACCCTGGTTAAGAGCACTGGTTGCCCTTGCAGAGAGTCTAAGTTCAGTTCCCAGCACCCACATTGGGCAGCTCACAGCTGCCTCTAACTCCAGCTAGTTATTCAAAGGCCATATTGATCCTTAAAGGTGACATACTGGTCCTTTATACTAACTGACAATGATATGAAGTATAAATAATTGATAGATGAATTTGAGATTGTTACAGTTCTATGGATCCTTAATTTGAATAACATTTTAAAAAGTATAATATAGGACAGGCATATTAGTCCATGCCTTTAATCCCAGTACTCAGGAGTCACAGACAAGAGGATCTCTGTAAGTATGAGGTTAGCCTGGTCTACACATAGGAGGTTCCAGGCCAGGCTGGGCTACATGGTGATAACCTGTCTCAAAAGAATATATAATACAGCTCATGTTTAGTATTCTTACAGAATTTTTATACTTGATTTAAGACATTTAGCATTTAGAATACCAACTTCAGAATCATTTGTTCTCCCATGTTTAAACAAAATATATAATATTGGTCCTGAATCTACTGAGTCATGGTACCAATTGGGTAGGACCTCAAATCTGCATTTGCCAAATTAACTAAATGAATAGAATTGAGGTTTTAAATGGGGGCTAGAAAGATGGCTCAGTGGTTAAGAGCACTAGCCTCATCGGCAGAAGACCCAAGCTCAGTTCCAAGTACCCACAAAGAGGCTCACAAACATATGTAAATCTGAGATCTGAAACCATCTGTGGCCTCCGAGGGCACCAGGTACACCTGTGGTACAGAGACGTACGTGCGAGAAGTTAGAGAAGCATTGCCTGTGTTTAACAATTGAATCTATATGACAAAACCATATTTGTTTGGCATTTAAAACTTAAAAAAAATCCCAATTTCCAATGGTAATTTGATATTTGTTTTCATTGTGTTTTATGCTGATATGTGCTTGATACTAACATCATGTTTCTTTTTTTAAGTTTTCTAAATCAAAGGCTACAAGCAGCCAAACACAGAAGTATTGGTCAAGACTAGGAAGTTGGGTCTTAGTAAAGGGGGATTAGCTTCTTCTCATCTTTTCACAGGTGACCTAGGCCTGGGCAGAGATGCTCAGGGGCCACCAGCTCAGGCAGTACAGCCTCTATGGCTTCCTGCCTTTCTATGTTTGTTGTATTACATCTTCTATCTTTTTTATCAATTTTAGACCTTTTGTAACTGAACATTATCTTGCCTCTGGAATCTACTCTTTCTCACTGTTCTCCAAATCCTACCCATATTGGGTGTGTTTCTGCCATTTCCCACCAGAAGGCCCTCCTATCTTTGTACCCCCTTTCAGAGTTAGCTTAGGGCCTTCTTCTGTATGGATCTGTCTTATAACCTTGTAGCCAAGAGGACAGAGTTCAACTCTGCTCAATACTAGCTCTGTGATCTCAGGCAACTGATCTAATCCTCTGTACCTTAGTTTCCCTCTCCATAAGAAGATTATAATAATAATAATAATAAGAGCATACCTGAGATTAGGGTTTGAATAAATCATCATAGCTAAAAGTTCAGAATGGTTCCTAACAAACTAGAACTGCTCTGTACGTATCAACTATTATTACTGATAGCAGTGGTAAGAGAATAGTTATCTCCTGATCAGTTATGGTGTATACAATTAAAATGTAATTGTAAACTTTTTCATTTTTGTTCTGTTTCAATTATATTATATAGCCACCTTGGGGGCAGGAACATTATCAATAATTTCCTTATAGTTCTATCAGCCAATAAGGCTCATTACATTCTTGAGGGATTGATTAGACAGACAGATACACACACTTATACATTGTACAAGAATAATAGCCACTTTTCTGATTAAAACTACAAAGGCAAGAGCTATTCATAACTATATATAGTTCTTATGTGGATCATAATAATCACAATGCATTCTGCACAAAGCTTGTTAGATATCATGTACACTAAACTACTTAATAAATATTATCAGTAGTTTTAATAGTACTAATGTTTGTTCTGGTACTGTTGTGGAATCTATGTTCCCTTTAGTCTTTCCATTTATTTGTAGGGCACAACCAGATTATGGAAGAGGTGGAGTGGCCATCTGCTCTAGATCTAGTCTTGAATATGGAATTTTGCCCTGGGGTGAAATCAAGTGCTTTGAGCATCTGGGCTGGATATATGTGGCAGAACTGAGGCTTTGAATTCTCCTAATAACTGGATAAAACACACTAGGGAAATTTCTAGAAGTATTTGCTCAGTTTGAGTCAGCCTTGATATATAGGCTTGTTAATGTGCTTGTATGTGAGAGTCATATGCCAAGCACCATTTTCTCAATGTTCTTTTGTTGTTGTTAACTAAAAAATATATACCAGCCAAAGAACAATATTTAGTTGGAAAATGTGCATGGTTTCATTATCAATATGTATTTTTGTTTGGTAAGATTTAGTTAGATGCTCAGGGTATATGTACTTCTTTCTTCTTTAATGTAGACATTTGTTAACATTACAATTTTATGTTTATATGTGCAATGGTTAATATTTAGACACTGATCTGTTCTCTTAATTATGAGTTTTAAACACTTCTGTAGTAAAAATCAACTTGAATTCACAATCTAGGTCTCACTAAAGGAAAATGCAAGCTTTTAAAAGGAAAAACTCTTACTAGTGATATATTAACAGGTGAACATTAACCTATGGAAATTATACCTCAGTAAAGCTGTTTAAATACTGTTGAGACACAGATACATTTCTGAACTTTTTGTCAATCCAGCAGCACCTCTGGGTTCTTCTAGAGAAGAGGACCAATCACCTGCCACACCTTCCACCTTGAACTCCCAGAACCAGGATTTCAAGCCTCTTCATAATTTTTCAAAAAGTTGTTTTTTTAAGTGCATAATTTCTTCAGGAAATCATGATAAGGATGGTGACTTTAGAGTTTCTAAGTAGCCTGCCTGCCCCCACATTTGAATATTCCCGAAAAGAAAGTGTAGTCAGTTTATCAGTATGGTGAAATTCAAGATCAAAGTTGTTAGCTAATACACTCAAGGCTCATGGATAAAGACTAGAAAACTTTAAGAAAATAAAACTGGAAAACTAGAAATAGTAAGAGTATAATATGATAGTTTACTGCTTCCTAAACACTCTTCCTTCTGGTTTCAATAAATCATCATAACTGAAAACAGAGTGGCTTTAAGTTGACATGTCTGTCCAAGAAAGTATTCTCACTTTGAAAATGTCCTCTGATATTGGGACAAATGGTGATCATTACAAAGGACAAGGGAGCTATTGCATATTGCTAAATATGGGTAATTTGCAAATAAAAAAAGAAAGTGATCCCTCTTTATGTCCCTAACAACATGCTAAGCAAAACTTGAAGGAAGTGTGGAAACATACAAAGAAACTGATGAGACCATAGTAAACTTATTTTCCTAGAATATGTTTAATCTATAGTATACTCAAGAGTCAGTAATTCAAAATAGACAAAATATAAGGATGCTTTCTTTTCAAATCCATCTACAACATTCACAAAGACTATTTTACATCTTTACCCAACAAATTCATAAAGGCAAAAATTATTTTTACTATCTACCATGAGTATAGTATAATATAATTATGATTTGACAAAATAGTGGTCAAAATGTAGCTACTTAAAAACTTTCAAACTCTGTGACTTAGGACTAAGGTGGACTTAAAACTTGATTTTCCAAGATAGTTTCAAACAGAAGAGTGAGAATATCAAAATTAACTTTCAATGTAAGATGCTAGAAAAAGAAGACAAAGGAAATGGAATTTTGGAGTTATATTACTTTTCTTGTTGCTTCAACAAAATACCTGACAGAAGCAGCTTAGGGGGAGGAAGGAAGAATTTACTTTGCCTTACAGGCTGTGAGTAGTTGCACTGTAAGTATTTGAGGTACCACTATACTGATTCCATAGTAGCTGTACAAGTCTTTATTCCTTCATTTCCCCATATCCTATGAACATTTGATGAGAGCCCTTTTAACTGGAAACTTAAGAGTTTTAATTTGCATTTCCCTGATAGTGAAGGATGTTATGTGTATGTGTATATATATATATATATATATATATATATATATATATATATATATATATATATATATTTTAAATATTTATCTTAGTAATTTGTATTTCTTCTTTTGAGAACTGTCTATTCACTTCATTAGCTCAGTTATTGCTTGGATGATCAGTTGTTTTTTGTGTTGTTGAGTTTGTTTTGTTGCTAATCTGTCAGTATAAGGACAAATGTTTATAGACTTTTGTTAGGGAACATACTAGTTTAGTAAATAAGTGATTGTAGATTCCCCTCCAATAACCATGATTTCACAAGCACTGAGTATTAAGCCAGGCATGATTTATCTCTTGTTGAGTGGGTCTTAAGTTCAATTAGAGAGCTGTTGGTTCCCACCAAGCTATGTGTGCCACTTTTGTACCCATAGGATTATCGTGTTATGCTGGTTGTTGAAGTGGTTCACAGACATCATAGCTGGGTAGGACTGTTAGTTGCCTCATTCCTTTGGAAGCTTGCATGACCCCTTCTGGTACCATGCAAGCTTGTCCTCAGGGAGAGGGCATTTAGGTCAGTTCCAATTCAGCGGTTTCTGAGCCCTGTTTCTAAAGTACATGGTGTCCTCAGCAGTAGGGACTTCCCTTCTACCTCTGGGGATAACCAGTGGCAACAGAAATAAGCTGTATATTTTGGAAGTCTCTTGGACAGCTCTGGCCAACAACTCAAAAGAGGGCTCCTTATGTCTGGAATTGGGATTTTTTTGTTGTTAGTAGGTGATCTTAAGCTCTTGAAGAGAACACTGTCAGCCCAGATGAGAAAAGTACATTAAAGCAATATATGTATATTTATACAAAGAATTACATGTATTATAGGTGTGTGTATATGTGTCTAATATTTACAACCCTGCCCATCTACAGAGAATGTCCTGTTGACAGCCCAACCGAGAGACCCTATAATGGCCTGACCAAACACAGATTAAAGTCAGGATCTTTATCCATAGAGAAAACCTAGCCAGTGACTCCATGTATCTAAGTGGGTACAGTTTGAGACACTGCCTGATTATGGAGCCAGTGCAACCTCACTTGAACACAGAATCTACCCACCAACAACATTTAATCAGAGAGTACAACCTTGCTCTTTCAATCAGGAGCCAACCCTATATTTGAAGTCCAACCCTATATTGGAAATCTAACCATTAGAACTACATGATCAAGTCACCTACATAATGTGTAGGTGACTATTAACAGCAATCGGCATCCCAACGAGTGACCATGTCTGAATGCAAAGCCCATCTGGCAGCCCTCCCTGACCTCCAAGAATATGTAGCATCCTTGCCAAACTAAGAGACCCTGACAGCAAGCACCACACTGGCGCCTCTGCTAGCCCATCCAAACTCTTAAGTTGTATGGATTGGTGAGTGTTTTTTCCTTCGAAAGCCATCTGTGAAGGCTGGAAGAAGTGACTGCTTCCCACAAAACATGAAAACCCTGAAGAAACTGACAGGATCATGAGAAATAGGGGGACATGAAGCAATCAGATAAACTAATGAAGGCCCACCCGACCTTAGAGAAACCTACCAACTGAGAAGCAATTCAGATAAGTCCTCCCAGATAAATGAGAGGAGTAGAAGATAGCATGACAGGGAACTAGATGAAATTAGGAAACAACATGAGCAATATGTGGAACTCATCAAGGAAACAGAAATATAAGAAAAGGAATCCTACAGTGGCATCAATGTGTTCAGAAAATATAAATATTGAAGAGGAAATTAATCTGTGTTATTTATATTCTTTTCTTTTAAGATAAGATTTTCAAGTTTAAATTTTTTCTAAAACTGAATATATTAATATTTCTGTATGAGCTGTGCTTATACAGACAAAAGATAGGGGCTGGGAAATTGTTCAGTGGGTAAGAGTGGTTGATCTGCAAGCATGAGATCTCAGGTGTAATTCCCAGCACCCATTTAAATAGTGGGAGATGACTGTGCATTGAGGTCCAGAGACAGGCAGATCCCATAGCTCACTGTACAGAGCCTACCAGAAATGGTGAGCTTCTGACTCAGTGGAAGACAGTGGCTCAAGGCAATAGGACAACAATAAAGACACCCAGAGTCATGTTCTGGCCTCTGCATGCATGCACACAGACATATTCCCTTACACATGTACAGGTATCACACACAACACATATATTGGTATGTGTGTATGTGGTGTATTATATATTAGAGTGTGTATGTGTGTGTGTGTGTGTGTTATACTAAGAGAAAATGAAGCTGATATCAATTACAGATTTCTCTAGAGAAAAATATTTATAGTGACAACACAAGACTGAACTAAAAATTTCAATAAATGACATCAGTAGGATATTCCAAAAAGCATAAGAAGTTTCCTTGAACTCAAGGATAGGTCACAGAGAAACAAAGAGGTTTTTTTTTTTATGAAAAGGTGAAGAAAATCACAAGACTTATAAGACATCATCAAACTAAATATATGTATGAAGGGAATTTTAGAAAACAGAGATAAAGGGACAGAAAGACTATTTAAAGAAACAATAGCAGAAAGCTTCTTGAATTTGGAGAGAAAGAGGTATGCAGATTCATAGATGCAATGATACCCCCAAAAGACTGAATGCAAAAGGTCTAAATGAGGGAGTATATAATTAAATTGCCAAAGGCATACACAAAGAAAATGTTGAAAAAGGAAGAAACTTCGACTCATCATATACAAGAATCCCCTGTAAGAAAGAACACACCCATAGACTGCCAAAGGAATGCCCACAGAAGCCTTAAAGATCAGGAGAATGTGGGATGTTTCAGATGGTGAAAGGAAAAACTACTAGCCAAGAATGCTGTAGTAAAAAGAAAACAAACTTCAGAACGAGGTAGTGAACAAAGGCTGCCCCAGTGAGCTGACATGGAGAGCTTGTGCCTCACTAGGAATGCAGCCCAGAGCCCCTTAAGTGGAGATAAAGAACTCTAAGTAGTAAAGCTGAAACAGACTCAAGTCAGGATTCTTGAGCATTACAGTGGGGTTGCAAAAACGACTTTCAATTATGACATAAAAATTAAAGTATTTAGAAACTAAATGACAAAAAATTGCTATTGGATATATAATAGAAACATATTTGTAAATCATTATATCCAATCTCTAAAATGTGAGCTGTGTCATCTATATGTGATCATTATTGCAATGCTGTTAACATCTGAAAACAGGAAGCTACAGTTACAAGGTATTTTATGAAAGCCATGACAAAGGAAATTCTGAAGTGGGAATTCAGAAGATTAAGAAAGACCTCAAAGCATCTGCAACAACAAGAAAGTCATCAGAAGAAAACCCCAAGAATGGAAGAAAGAATAAAGGAATGGCAGCACAAACAGAAAACAACAAACAAAATGGAAACAGTAAATACGTTACCTGACAACATTTATTGTAAATGTAAAAGGAATAAACTCTGTGATCAGAAGATGTCTGGTAGCTGAATAGGCTTTCCTTTTTTCTTTCTTTTTGAAAGTATGATCTAGTGATCATACAAAAGACTCAATTTAACTATAAAGGCATATCTAACTGAAAGTGAAGAGATAGAAAAAGATATTCCATACAAACATGAGAACATAAGTGGCTGAATTGATAACAAGATAGAGTTTAGTTAATAAAGTCAAAAAAGGAAATGACAAAAACAATTATAAATATTTGTTCTGCAAACATTGGTACACCTATGTATGTAAAGCAGCTAGCTACTCAGAGCATTGGAGAAAGTCAACCAGAAGGAGAATGGTGATCTCTCTCAAAAGTAGGCCCTTTGAACAGAGAATGCATAAACAGCAGAACTGAGCAACGTCAGGACCATGTGGTCCTCACAGACATGTACAGAATATTCTACAGGCTAGGTGAATGTGGGGCCACAAAAACAAGTCTTAAAAAAATCAAAAGATTAAAGTCACATGAAGCATCTTTTCTAACCCTATTTGTGTAAAAATACAAATCAATAATGGGAAGAAAATTCATGAATATGTGGAAGTTAAGCAGTTTGTCCCCAAAGCCTAATGGGACTGATTATAGAAAAGAGAGAAATAAAAATATAATGAGACAAATGAAGATGGAAACTCAACCTGTCATGTGCATGAGATGCAGAAAATGTTTTTGAGCAGAAAGATTACAGCTGTAAACAACTTAATGAAAGGGGTCGCCAAGTGCACAGTCTAACTTTAAGCATTGAAGAGCAAGGGAAAGGATAATTGAGCCCAAAGTTAACAGAAGGAAGGGACTAGTGAGCACTACAGAAGAAACTGTTCAGATAGAAAGAAAAGAAAACAAAGCAAGGATCAGTGAAACTAAGCTAATTTTAAATATAAAATTGGCAAATCTTTAGCTAGACTAATTAAGAAAAACAAAATAAAAAGATTTTATTATTCTAACTAGAGAAATATGACTGATAACCAAGAAGTGATCCAGACCATAAGAGAATACTCTGAACAATTATATGCTAAGAAGTTAGATGAGCTATAATAAATGAAAATTCCTGAAAATTAACTGCCCACCAAGACTGGATCATGAATAAATACAAAATTCAAACGAATAACAAGTAAGGCAATTGAATCAGTAATCAAAACCCTCCCGGCAAACAATCCCAGTGCCATATGGCTTCCCCACTGTCTGGCCCAACATTTAAAGAAAAATTATTGCCAGTTCTTGAACTCTTCCAAACAATTCAAGAGGGAAGAACACTTGCAAACTTTATTCACAAGGTCAGTTCTGCACTGCAAGCAAGGATGGGGACATGGTGAGAGGAGGAAATCACATTCCAGCATCACTCAACACAGACGCAGGGACTCCTAACAGAGTACTAGCCAGCCACAGTAAAAACATACACCAACTTGAAATGGGATTTGGTCTGTGGATGGTCCTAATATGTGAATAAATACATATGAGATGCTAAATTAGCAGAATAAAAGAAAAGTCATATTGTTACCCAATAGATATTAAAAACGAACTTCACAAAATTCCACATCTTTTCATGTTTAAAAACTCAATGTATTTAATATAGAGTGAGAGGATCTCAATATAATAAAATCTATAAGTTACAGAAATGTTTTTTTTTCTATAAAATCAAGACCAAAGCAAAAGGCTTAAATAAAGATACAGAAATCACAAGGGAAAAAGTAAAAATATCTCTGCAGAGCTCACCATTTTAGACATAAAAAACCATAGGACTGTACCTCAAAATAAATGAGTTCAATATTGTTTGCTGGTTCCATAAAACAATATATAAAATTTAGCTCTGTCTCTCTACAATAACAGCATACCCTCTAACACAGAAATGAGAAAAATAGTCATCGACAGTAAGAGCAAAACAATAAAGGAAAAACTAGGAGTAAAATTTAACCAAGAAAACGGAATCTGTTAACTGAAAAATAAGGGGTTTTTTGTTGTTGTTGTTGTTGTTCATTTGTTTTTTTGTTTTTTGTTTTTTGTTTTTGATTTATCAAGACAGGGTTTCTCTGTGTAGTTTTGGTGCCTGTCCTAGATCTCACTCTGTAGACCAGGCTGGCCTTAACTCACAGAGATCCACCTGGCTCTGCCTTCCGAGTGCTGGGATTAAAGGCATGTGCCACCACTGCCCCGCCTGAAAAATATGTTATTGATGAAATAAATTGAAAAAATATAAATGGAAAAATAGGCTATGTTCATGGACTGGAAGAACTAATACTGTTAAAATGTCTTAGTGCCCAAAGTGTGTGTGTGTGTGTGTGTGTGTGTGTGTGTGTGTGTGTGTTTGTGTGTGTGTGTGTGTTTGTGTGTTTGTGTATGGCTATGTCTATATATTTATATATATTCATTCACTACAGTTGCTATTAGTAGTTCTATCATATTTTAACATAAATAGGAAAAACTTGTATGAAACCACAAAAGATGTTGACTAAACAAAGCAGTGTTGAGCAAGAAGAGTTAAGCTAGAGGTATTATACTCTCTTGTTTGAAACCATATCACTAACTTGTAGTAATCAAACCTTCATGATTCTGACATAGAAGAAGCATAAACCATTGAATAGAGTATAGAGCTCATTAATAAATCTATGTGTATATCATTGACTAATAAGTGACAAACACAAAGAGCATGTGACAGTGAAAGTACTGTTTCTTCAATAAATGATACTAGGAAAACTGACTGACTAGGGATGGAACAGTGTCTTAGTTAGTTTGGGTTTTTATTGCTGTGAAGAAACACCACAACCACAGTAACTCTTATAAAGGAAACAATTGGGGTGTGGCAGTTTACAGTTTCAGAGATTCAGTCCATTATCATCACGGCAGGGAGCATGGCAGAATGCAGGCAGATATGGTGCTGGAGGAGTAGCTGAGAGTCCTACATCTTGCAGGCAACAGGAAGTCAACTGACTTGCTGGGCGGTATTCCAAGTATAGGAAATCTCAAAGCCTGCCCCCACGGTGACATACTTCCTCCAACAAGGCCATATCTGCTCCAACAAAGTCACACCTCCTAATACTGCCATTCCCTATGAAATTATGAGGGTCAACAACATTCAAACTACCACACCACTGCTCAAATAATATGTTTACAGATAAATAGAACAATTTCATCAGCTCAGTTGTGCTTTATTATGATAACAAGTAGCAAGCTTGACCAACCAGACACCAGTTACCTTATCTAACAGTGAGTTTAGAGAGCTTTGGTTAATAAAGAAAGGTAGTTAAGAGGTGATTTAAGAGAGCTTTTATTACATAATGGCAATAAGTAGATAGCAGCCCATTCTCTTCCAAAATAAATAATATCACAGTAACCTTAATAAAAATGATTTGCTGGTACAGTCACATTTTTATGTTTTGGCCATTTTCTCTTCATTATGACTTCCATATGAACCCATGTTCTTTCCAATATGTTTTAGGCTTTGGTCAAAGAGTTACAAAGTGATGTCCATAGGACCAGACATCGAATCAGAGAGCTTAAGAAGATGCAGAAAGGCAGACATGCTTGTAAAACCTCAACCCATAAAGCCCAAACCTTGGCAGCATCCATCCTGAACATTTCACAGTCAGACCTGGAGGAAATACTGGACACAGAAGATGAAGTGGTAAGATCATTTACATATTCATTAATAAAGGGCTTGCTGCACTTTTATCTAAATATATTATTTGTTTTATTAATTCATAGAATTTTATTTTATGGGGCTATTGTCAAGTTGTCGAAGAAACATATTTATAGTATAACCAACTCAACACCTTTAGAGAAAGTCAATATGTAATATAGAAAAGAGTCAAGTATGTAACAGAGAAGGCTAACAGATATAAAAAGCAGTTAGGAAGATTCATGTTGCTTGTTAGTCATATCAATCATCTCTTCCTGTTTCCTCTATTCTCTTTAGCTAATTATATTATAGATCTTGTAAGCCAGGGTTTTTGTCATTGCTGAAGTGTGTGTGTGTGTGTGTGTGTGTGTGTGTGTGTGTGTGTGTGTGTGTGGTGTTTGAAGCAAGGTCCTTACTATGTTGCCCAGGCTGGTCTCAAACTTCTAGACTCAGGTGATCCTCTTGCTTCAGCCTCTTGCCCCTTTCAGACTATGCTCTGTACCACTACACCCAGCAGTAACCCCCTTTTTTGGATTATTTTATTTATTTTATGCACTTGAGTGCTTTGCCTTCATGTGCTAGTTTGTACCACATGCATGCCTGGTGTCAGAAGCAGGCACTGGGACCTCTGGAGCTTCATTTATGGGTCATGGTGTCCCACCACGTTGGTGTAGAAGTAGCAAAAGCTTCTAACTGCTGAGCCAGCTCCCCTCCAGTCACCACTAGTATTCAATCCCCACTTTGACTGGACCTAGTTCAGTCAAGTCACATTGGTTTGATAAAAATCTCTTATGTGAGTAACAAACTTATTGGCTTTCCTGGCTGAGTTTATAATTATTTTGATAATCCTATTTCTTGAAAGTATTTACTGTTTTTAAACGGATGAGATACTCCTGTTTGGGTAGATTATATTCTTATATGTGGGCCCTGGGAGAATGATCCTGTCTCATCTATATTATTCTTTAAACCTATGAAGGATGCTTGGTCCTGAGAATAGAAGTCTTCAATTATTTAGTGTTTGGAAATTTAAGACAGGATGATACCAGGAACATTCCAGTAAATATTTGCTCGATGATGAAATAAAGCAACAGATTGAAGTATTTGTATGAGACCATCCTCTATGAGATGCCTGCCCTCCTGAGCATCTAAGAGATTTTCTGCCACACAGAAGATCTATAATGCAAAAATATTTAAACTGCCAAGAATTTTTGGAAAAGATCCAAAGGAATTCTGTAGAGATTATTTTCATCCTTTGGGTGAGTGGGGTGATGAGCCATCACTTTCCCTGTTTCCCAGTCCCACACTGGTGCCCGCATCTGTGACTTTCTGCCTAACTCTGGATGTGCAAGAAAAAGAGTATTATCACATGTAGGATAAACAAGGTGCATGGGAGACAGCAGTGCCTAAGCAACGACTGACCTTCACTGTGCTTGCTGCAGACACCTACTGGGAGCCTGGGTTGATGTGTGCCTCTGTGAGAGTGTACATGCTTGTGCCCATGTGCACACACACACACACACACACACACACACACACAGAGGGGTAGGGGTGGGGGAGTGTCACGTGCTTGGGAACACAGAACACCGTCATTGTTTGGTGTTAAGAGGATGGATGCTCTCTCTTGGCTGTAAATTAGAAACCTCACTCCATTTGAATAAGGAAATTAGATACTGTCTCTTTCAAATGTGTGACTTATAAAAGGTTCCTCACAGTCCCAAACACTAGAGAACATGTTTCTGTGGTGAAGTAGTATTCCTGACTCTGAGCTGATGCAGTCTGGCACAAGAGAATTCTGCCCGCAGCCTCACATGCCACACAGTCTGCAAACCCTCCTGGAAATAAAACGAACTTGAGTACAAACACACTGCTCTGAGTGTATTGATGTATTCACTGTGCTTAATTACAGACCAGAGTGTATTTAGAATGAACTATACATCTTTTAGAGATTAAGGGGTGGAGTGTCTTGCCTGAATTATGTTCTCTAAACTGCATCCAATTGTAATAAATTCATGTTAAAAGTATGAGAGTCTGTGTGAAAGGCCAGGTGTGAAGACTGACATGTAGTAAATTTCAGTGAGTGCTAGTTTCTCAAATGCTTCTATTTTTCACATGTGGTGTGTGTGTGTGTGTGCGTGCGTGTGCGTGTGCGTGTGAGTGTGTGTGTGTGTGTGTGTGTGTGTGTGTGTGTGAGAGAGAGAGAGAGAGAGAGAGAGAGAGAGAGAGAGAGAGAGAGGGAGAGAGGGGGAGAGAGAGAGAGAGAGAGAGAGAGAGAGAGAGAGAGGGAGAGAGAGCGAGAGAGAAAGCGAGAGAGAGAGACGGCATAGGCCAGAAGATAGAATTGGGTCCCCTAGAGCTGGAGTTACAGGCTGTTGTAAGTCTCCTGATATGGATGCTGGGAACCAAACTCAGGTCCTCTGCAAGAGCAGCTCTTCACCACTGAGCCCACTCTCCAGACCTGCATTGTCTATTTACAATGTTACATCTTTTTTATTCTAATCCATCCCTATCTTAAGCCACAGTTTGAAAGCTGAAAAAAATTCCTAATTTACTATGAAATAGATAAACAGAGCTATAGCTTCCACGTATATGTAAATATTTATAAATTAAATATAAAAATAAATAGCATGGGTTTAAATATTCTACCTTGGAAGAGACAGGCCACTCTTGGTTGATATTCCCATAGATGTGGTCAATATCTAGCTGCTAGATTTTAGCAGAATGAATAAGTTCATATCAGTTAATGCATCTGTTTTTATTTTCCTTAGGAAATTGAAAAGACAAAGATAGATGCTGAAAATGACAAGGAATGGCTGTTGTATATTCAGAAACTTCTTGAAGGACAGGTATTTCATTTTTGTGCTTCATATATTAAAACTTTCAAGTAAATATTCCAGCCTCACATTTTCAGACACCTTTATTTATTCTGTTAGGTAAAGAAGGATTCCAGAGGTAGACAGTAAAGTGAACCCCTGTTCCCTTATTTACTTCTGTTAGGTAAAGAAGGATTCCAGAGGTAGACAGTAAAGTGAACCCCTGTTTGTACTTTTGGACTTAACAAATGAAGCAAATGTCTTGAGAAAGAGCCAACATGGGCCTCAGCAAGTGCATTAATTAAATTATTGAGTCAACCTCTCTGCTTGCTAGAGTGAAAAGGATCCATTCTCCCAGACCTCTTAGGAACAGAGATTCTTTATTAGTGTCTTTAAAGTTGGAAGTTGATACGGACACCTGAGGAGTTCATGGGTTTCGGTGACCTTTTACTGTGGACCTGTTTCCAGTCAATTCGTGTTTTCCTCACAGCCAGACAGCTGTTTATTACTGTGTCTTCCCGCATTCTCTACAATATTTTCTACTGAGACCTCGAGCAGCTTGTTAGTGGGAAGTAAATATTGATTTGGCATCCTGTCAATGCAGAAAGAATGAAAAAATTTCCACCAGAGGCCCCTCAAACATTTTCCTATCGACGTTTTCTGGGCCGAGTGGAGAGCCGCACCGAGGATGACAGGGCCGAGTCGAGCTGGGGTCCCGGAGGGGTCTATTGAGGCTGCTGCTGTGACCAGTGTGGTAGACTTTGCCTCCCCTTTCAAGTGTTTTTTTAATACACACACAGTCTGCTGGGATGTGCCCCTCTTGTAAGTGATCAAGGGCAGCTTATTGGCAGGTGAGAGCCCTCCTCTTCTAGTCATAGCCGGCTTTTGTTTTGACATCACTGGCAGCTTGTAATGCATTCTAAAACTTTTTCATTGTAGTCCTATTTTTCTCACCCTAATTGTTTATTTGAAAACCAACCTGAACTAAATACAAGCTAAAACATAATTGTCCAAATGAGAAGAGGGAAACCCCATCAATCAGTGATTTTTGAAAGACACTGTGATTGTTTCTGCAAAGATTAATAAAAGAAGTTGATATTAAGTATTGTTATTTTATATCGGTGTCATTGGGTAGTATTTACTATGTTTTTAGTGAAGTCAAGAATAAAGCAATTAAAGGGCTGGAGCTGTAGCACAGTGGTTGTATCTCCATGATTAGCGTGTATACAGACTTTAGTCCAACCCCAGCACCAAGACAAGAAACAAAGAACAGTAAGTAAATGATACACAGGCCACTCATATTATTAGTGTCAACTTTATATATCTTTGAAACATTATCTGAAATTGCTTCAGTAATAGAATATGATTGGTGACATTTTGGTTAAAGTTGTTGAAATACAGATGCACAGGTGTGAAGCAAGGCCTTTTGTGGTAACAGCTTGTTTTTGAGAAGAGGGATCATTTCTTTTACTTAAGATGTACCTTTATTTGAATCATGTGTATGCACGCATGTGGGGGTGGAGATGGTACACACGAGTGCAGGTGCCTGCAGAGGCCAGAGGCATCAGATCCCTCTGGAGCTGAACTTACACGCAGTTGTAAGCTTCCAGTATGAGTGCTGGGAAACAATTCAGGCCCCCTGCAAGAGCAACACATGCTCTTAACTGATAGACCAGCTCTCCAGCCTAGAGAGCTCAGTTCTTAATCATGCTGCTTGCCCAGGCTCGGCTCAGTGCCGGGCACATGAAGAAGTTCAATAATAGTTGGGATGAAGTGTTTGTAAGCTTAAAAATGACAGAAATAACCCTGTAATGATTTTCTAAGTGTTCACCTTGTAACTAGGACCTTATAGTTCCTTTAATTAGAAATTTTACCATCAATTATGTCCATAAAATAATAAATCAATATGTTTAAATTTTGCTAAAGCTATAGTGATATCTGACCTAGTTTGGAGGTGGTTGTTGTTCGTGTGTGTGTGTGTGTGTGTGTGTGTGTGTGTGTGTGTCTATGTGTGTTGCATATGTGTGTCTTACACATGTAAACGTGCATGTCCATATTCTGCATTATCTGGATATATGCTTATTCTGTCCAGTTAGTGTTAAAAATTCCCTGTTGAAATGGCGTCAGACTGCTTAATACTGCAGGTTGATATAGTGCCTTTTTGGGCCACTGAGCCTGGACTCTGGAATATAATTGCCTGGTAGTATTGATTTAATTGCCCAGGTTTATTTGTGGACTCCTAATTATTGACTGGAGGTAAATTTAATGGAGCAGTCTTTATGAAGACTGAGAAGCACTGCTGTTGCTGCTGTACATAATGAACTGCATCCTATGCCTTCACATCGTTTTTCAGGCTAATTTTATTCTGTTGTGACAGTATGATAACATTGAAAAAGTCAAAGACTTTTTTATTTTATTACTGACATAGGTGGTTTTGCTGATGTCTTTGGATTCTGTGAGAAGGAAAATGGGCATTTCAATGGTTGCACTTGAATGTCACTTTATAATTATGCCCAAGAGATAAATCTATAAAATAGAAACGTCTCTTTTCTTCTCTCTCTGTCCCAGTGATTATATTTGTCCTGTGTTTTCGGGAAATCTTTCCTTTGCCCACTAGGTTTTTAGAGTCTGAGATGCTCACAGAGTTGTATGGGCAAAACTGTAAATATGTGTAGTTAGTTTACAGCCTCTGTCTCCTCATGTAGCATTTACACAGCCTTTGCACTGTGGAGTAAGTGAGCATATTCCCTACAAAAGTACCTGACTTGATTCTGGTGTAAGAGTACTAAAATGTTTAAACGATAAACATGTAGGGCATATCTTGTCTACTCTCCTCCTGTATTGTTCGGTGGTGTGTGAGAGCATCCTGAATATTGTGACTAATCAGCCCCATGACTCTTGATTGCTTTCATGATGACATCTATACTGATGATACATTCACAACAAAATGAAAAGCAGATTCTGCCATGTGGCATGGTGAAGCTGTATAATAAAATATCTATCACTGTCCTTAGTCAGAGAACACTAGAATGGAAGGTTAGACCCTTTTATAGGTGGATGTATTTAATTACAGAGTACAAGAATATAACCTCACTATTTCAAGTAGCTATAATGTAATTAGTAGTTCTATGTATTTGATATTTTTCTGCAGTTTGCAGATTCCTAGTAAGAATCACACTGAAAAATACCTTTCTAAGATCTGCTTTCATTTTTCTGTGGTATGGATGTCTTTATCTGAAAATTTTTACTTTGCTTTCTTTTCATATTGATATGATATTAAGCTCACAATTTGTGAGGGAGACAAATAAATAAAGATGAGGAAACCTCCCCCCCCCCTTTTTTTTTGGTTTTTTGAGACATGGTTTCTCTGTGTAGCTTTGAGCCTTTCCTGGAACTCACTCTGTAGCCTAGGCTGGCCTCGAACTCACAGAGATCCACCTGCCTCTGCCTCCCGAGTGCTG
>CABHPP010120255.1:8967-22072 GCA_902168425.1 Peromyscus attwateri
CACACACACACACACACACACACACACACACACACACACACACACACTTTAAAAACTAATATTAAAGCCATTCTAACCTTCTAACAGGGTTTGGTTGCATTCAGAAGACGCAAGCTCTTTTGTGAATTTTTTTGTTTGTTTCTTGGCTTTCTTTTGCTTGGTTTTGTGAACTCCTGGAACTGGTGACTCTCTTGCCTTAGCCCCCCAAGTCCTGTGATTACAGGCATGGACCACTCTACCCAGCAAGGCTGGATCTTATAAAAAGGTGCCCCGGAGACATCTGAGTACCACATCCAGCAGCTGGGCATGGAGCTTGGCACAGCGCATGTCCTCCCTGAGCTGTCCTAGGTGTTTGTAGGAGTGTGATCAGTCTCGGTGTGATTAAGTGAGCTTGGGAGAAGAAAACAGGAGCGCCACCCAGAACAAGTCACAGAGTCACAATGCAATGATGAACTCTTTATCACCACTTAGAAATGACCAAGTGTAGATAGGCAAGCCTTACTGCCAGAGGTAGAGAAATAGGAGAAACGGAGGAACTGAGGCGGAGTGAACCTCTACAGTGAGGCTTGCACTAAGAGTTTCTTATCCTGAGCACCCCGCTGTCAATCACAGGATGGGGAGAGGAGGAAAGGAATGCGGGGCAGACACACTCCCAGGACAGAGTGACCCAGAGGATGGGGGACAGACAGAAGGAGGCACAGGGAGAAAAGCAGCTAGACAGACATAGAACGAACCCAAAGACCAGGAAGGAAGCCTGTTCTCATCTCATGCTGGGCATACTTTTTACACACTGCCATTGCACCACCAGCCACGATTTTAAAAAGTGTCCTACTTCTGCATTTTCATACTTCCAGGCTAGAAATAACACAGAGCCCTGGACAGTTTTATTACTGCCCTTGTAGAAGGAACTGTTTCGACAGCGCCATGGTTAATAAATACAGCACGTGTATCCACTCTCAGCCCTGTTACCATGGTGGGGCTTGGAGCATAACACACCCAATTAATTTTACAATGACACTAAATATTCTTCTTTGTTAAACAGAAATTGCCTGTACAAACAAGGCCTGGCAATTCTGTTTTGGCCACCCTTGGGATATGGTAATAAAGAGTTACTTTGTCCAATTAATGATTTCAAATTGATTGCAAGTGGGACCGTGTAAATGTGGGGTCAAGCCACCGGGGATTAACCCGTGAATTCCCAGCTTCCCATGCAGTGAGTCCAGGCCGATTCCAAAACACAGTCTAAGGGATTGGATGGTGTTGGACAAAACCACAGAGCGCAGGCAGCCAGCCTGGAATGGAACTCTGGTTTTCTCTCTTACTTAGATTCAGCAAGATGGAGCTTGGGGAGACCATGTGGTACCCTTTAGCCTTAGACAGTCGATACAATGTACACAATAGCTCAGTGCAGACCATGGTAGACTGCTCTTGGTGAACACATCACATTAGCATCCCTGTTGTTTTTCTGCAGGCTAAATCTTTAAGTAACAGAGACTGGGATGTCTTCTCCTTCATAAAGAACTCAAAAAAAAAAAAAGTGTGTGTTGTGAGGAGGAGCTGACTGAAGGTAGCTGTCTGAATAGATCTTTCCTCCCCTCCCAACTTCTTCTTCAATTCTTCATCCCTTTCCCTCAGCAATGACTCACATAGCCCAGGCTGGTCTCAAATTCACTAAGTACCCAAGGATGATTTTGAGCTTCTGATCTTCCCGTCTTCACCTCCTAGGTGCTAGAATTACAATTACAAGGCACCAACTTTGTAACAAGCTTGGAGGAAATGAAGGTATTCTAAAGAGATACTTGTCCCTCAAACTATTGAAACAACAGGACCCCCAAATGGGAATTTCCCCCAGGAGTCTTGTGCTGAGAGAAGGAAAAGGCACCAGCTGGAGAGGAGGAACTTGTCTTCCAGAAAGAGATTATACATAGTTCTAGAAAATTGTCAGAGACCTTGCAGGAAGGGACTGAAGCCCAGACAGTGATGGTCCATGGTGGGTGGGACCACACCTTGGTGGACTGCTTAGATATGCATATCCTTGGCCCCATATTTAAACTTCAACCTCATTTCAGAACCCCAAAGATGGACTTGGGGGCTTGGCTGGATCTCTTTGTCCTGCTTCCCAATGTGGCCAAAATGAATTAATCTCCTTTTTCTGCTGTTACTATTAATATGATTTTTAATTAGCTCGTTGAAGATGGGTGGCCAGACCTGGCTCGGGACACAGTTGTGAAATGAAACCCAGGAACCCACAGGTGCTGGGCAAACATCTAGCCACTGGGCGACAACCCAGGCTCCACTTTTCCTTTTGAGCTAGTGGTTCTTCTGTTCTGTCCCTGTCACTCATTGTCACAACAACTGTTGTGAGTCATCTACTGCCTAGAATATTGACACCTTAGCATATTCACTAAACATCCACAAAGTGTGTTACCTCATGATGCCCTGTCCTGTACAGTAGACCCTGGACAGTCTTTCAGCTATGACAAAATACTTGCCACCACCCCAGACCCACTGAGCTCACCCACCACTGTTCTTACACTTTAGTTCATAAGCTTCAGAGTTTTCCTTGAAGCTGATGTAGGTAGAACTCCATTTCCTCCTTCACCACTCAGCTCAAACGCCACAGTCTCTGAGATGCCTGCTCAGACAGATCCAAGGCTACAAGAGCAAAGAAGGTTGTTCAAGGTGTACACCGAACTACTCTACTCCCTTTTGCATGGTAGGTACACACAGTAGGTGCTTAATGAACACACACTTTAATAAATACATAGGAATAAAAGTTTAAGCATGTACCCATAATTATAATTGCAAAAGGAAACATATACTGTTTGGAAGAATAGAAAGGAACAGATTTTTTTTTTTCAAGACAAGGTGTCTCTGTGTAGCTTTGGCGCCTTTCTTGGAACTCACTCTATAGCCCAGGATGGCCTCGAACTCAGAGATCCACCTGCCTCTGCCTTCTGAGTGCTGGGATTAAAAGCATGCGCCACCACCACCCAGCTAGGAACAGAATTTTTGCACAGACCTAACAAATAATAATTCATTGGACATCTTGCCAGGGAAATTCAGATGCTAGGTCTAAGCCCACCCATTTGCATCTGGGAAGGGAACTCTGTCTTCAGGACACATCACTGGCCTGCCATCCAAATGTCAAAGACTGTTTCTTCTCCCACCACTTCCACAACCTCAATTCCCATGGCTTCCTGTATATTAAGCCACTTCCCAGGAAGCCCCGGTCTCCTCATTCCGAATGGAACCTCATTGGCTCTGCTCAACTCACGTGACCATCCTCAGCCAAGCATCACATCCCAGCGGGCTGCATGTTCCCTGCATGGGCCAGGCTGGGTTACATATACGCCTGTTTATACTTGTTTCTAGGGTAGAATGGAGACAATGAAGGCAACCCTCAGTGGGCAGCGTTCAACAGAGGAAGGAAGGATGCTGGGGTGACAGTTCAAGGGTCTAACTTCAGAGCCTATGAGCCACATGAGGCTGCCTCAGAGGCAAATGAGTGACAGAGCAGCCTGTAGCAGCATCAAGGGTCTTGGATTTGGTCTGGAAGCCCATGAAGAACTGAGCTATGTGCTGGGGACTGGGAAAGGTGCAGCAGGCTGATGAAGGGTCATCTGTGCTAGAGCAGTTGCAGTGGGCTCCGTGTTTGGAAATATAACGGACTTCCAGGCTGCAGGAGCCAAGTTTGGCCAAGAAGGAAGGAGACCTCTGATGCTCTCTCCCTGGGGATGAAGCAGGATTACAGTTGTATCTTTGCAGAAAGCCCGACCAGGAAGCCACACATCACCCGCACAGGTCAGCAGTCTGGTTATAGAAATTCCAACCAGCCGGGCGGCAGTGGCGCACGCCTTTAATTCCAGCACTCAGGAGGCAGAGGCAGGTGGATCTCTGTGAGTTTGAGGCCAGCCTGGTCTACAGAGTGAGATCCAGGACAGGCACCAAAACTACACAGAGAAACCCTTTCTCGAAAAAAAGAAATCCCAACCAACCACGAAGCTGTACATCACCCATGCTAGATGCTATAGAGAGGGTGGCGCTGTGGCTGAGCGGAGAGATGAGGAGCAGTGGCCGACCACTTCAGCCACCTGCATCTGCAGCTGCCATTTCTGAGATAAAGCAAAGACATTTAAATTTTTTCTTAAAAAAAAAAAACAACTTTTTATTACACCTTTATTTATTTAGCGTGTATGTGTGTGTGTGAGTGTGTGTGTGTGTGTGTGTGTGTGTGTGTGTGTGTGTGCGCGTGCGCGTGCATGCACACATACTTGCCCATTTGACTGTATTTGTGCCGTTGTGTATGTGGAGATGAGAGGACAACTTTTAGAAACTGGTTCTCTCCTTCCAATATGCAGGTCCCAGGGATCAAACCTCAAGTCATCAGGCTTGGCAGCAAGCGCCTTTACCCACTGAGCCATCTCACTGGCCCCTGCAAAGAGGTTTTCAAGGCCTGCCATCACAAGGTACTGGGTTTCTGTTGCCTGGTGTCTGCCTTGGCTGGGCTTCTTCTGTTTTGTAGAAAGGAGGACAGGGAGCATAAAGAGCAAGCCTCATGGCTCCCTGAACACTGAGCTCCGGTGAAGCCAACTGGTGGCCAATTCTTTTTGCAAGCCATGGTGCCTACAGATAGTGAAGTCAGGAAAGCGCAGCCCTGACTGCCTTGCCAGCGCACACCTCTCCACATGGCGCTTGTGGGTCGGGAGACTTGGATGATATTCAGGCCAATGCCATTCAGCCATCCACGGGTGGACAGTGAAACAGAAAGATCTAGTCCCCACATCTGGACTTAGAGGAGGCTCTGCCAGGCTGCCAGTCATCAGAGAGCCTGGTCAAGGGGATTTTGTTTGCCTTACCCTCATTGAAAAGCATTAGAGATTAATCAAAACCACAAGTTGATACATAAATAATTCTGCACGTTTATCTCTGCGTTTGTACTTCTGGACAGCCACCTCAAGCAGCTGCTTCTCCACTCACACTTCATAAAACAGTATTTTCCATAAAATATTTCATAAACTACTTCTTCTCCCAGCAACCATGTATTTCTAATTACCCCAAACCAAGGGCGCTGGCTGCATTTTACTTCACTTGCTCTTTATGATAAGATAAATCAATTCTAATGTTTTCCCTTTTAAAATCTGGCTGCTCCCAGATGGAAGCAGCTGGCTTGCCCTCTTTGACGGGGCTTGTTTCATTCCATGTGGCTTCTCTGAAGGAAGCTGAAGTGGCAAGGACAGGCTGCTTCATAGAATACTCTCTCTTGGGCTATGCCCCAAACCCACAATCACCTGAGACAGGAGCAGCTGCCAGAAAAAAACAGAACAAAACTTGTTCTCTCCAGCTTGATAAAGATAACTGGCCCGTAAACAAACAGCTAACAGAGAACCGAAGAGAGGGCCCAGCTCTGTATCCTGAAGGTATTTCGAATCTGTCCTGCCCAGACACCAAGACAACAGGGTCCTTTCCTTCTTCTGTCCATGGTGCTTCAAACCAAGAGAACAAGATGCTTCTCTTTTTCGGTTTCACTGCTTATTAGATTTCACTTTGGATTCCTCAGGCCCCAGACTAAGTAAAGCATAGGCCGGCTACATAATTACTGTTCTCAGGGTGAGGCCCTGTCAGCACTAGAAACTTGCCTGGAATACAAATGTTCCATCATCCCATGCATGAGTCTCCCAGTTCTCTCCCTCCTCAGAGTACACCAGGAGGACTCTGAAGTCCGCACACCACAGTGACAGGCACATCCATGTTCCCCGCGGCCCTTTTTGCAATAGCCTAGTTATAGAATCCATCCACCCATGTGCTGTATGGACATACAGTGGAGTTTTACTCAGATATAAGGAAAAGTGAAATCATGACATCTGCAAGAAAATGGAAGGATCTGGGAATTATCGAGTGAAATTAGCCAGACTCAGAAAAGCAAGTGTTCTGGATTTATCCCGTGGATGTGATAAACTCTGGCCAAAGGCCACTTAGGGGAGGACAGGTGTACTTTGCTTACACATCCAGGTCATAGTCTATTGTTGAGGGGAAGTCGGGCTAGGAACTCAAAGTAGGCACCCGATGGCAGCCCTGCTTGCTAGTCTTTATGAGGAAATCATTTCACAACCAGGGAAGTACAGCAGGAACCGTGGAGGATACTGCTTGCTGGCTCACAGGCTCCTGCTCAGCTAGCTTTCTAACACAGTCCAGGACTACCTGCCCAGGGAATGGTGCTGCCCACAGTGGGCTGGGCCCTCCTCCATCAATTAACCATCAAGACAATCCCCCCTAGACATTCCTCCACAGCTCTGTGTGTGTGTGTGGTTACCTGGAAAGTCTAAGAGATACTGTGAAGATATTTACACACACACACACAAACACACACACACACACACACACACACACACACACACACACAGCTTGAAAGTTGGAGGGGGACCTTTTGGGAAGAAAACTATCAAAAGAGGTAGAAAGGAGATAAGAAAGGCTAGTAGGGGGTTATGGTTAAAGAGTATGATATATTTGAGTGACAATGTTATTATGGTACCCATCACTTGGTACAATCAATATGTACTAATAATTATTTTTAATGTCCCAGCGGTGCCAGCAGTCTGTGTTTTAACAAGCTTTCCAGATGTTGGAAGACAATGCCAAACCCTGGGAGCCGCTTATGCAGGTAAGTGGGAATGTAAAATCCACAAGTCTTTAAGAGAATAGAACGTTTCCTTCTAGCCAGGGCTCAAGCAACCACTGGTGCACCTGCTCTGTCTGTCCCAAACACTGCATCCATCTGCCCCCAAGCCCCAAGAGTGAAGGCACTATTCAGCATGCCTGCCCTGGCATAGCTCTCCTTGTCTGGAACTCCAGAGCAGCCCTGGCGTGCTTCTGAAGTGTAACACAAAGCTTTCAATTACAAAGAGCCGAAGGCTTGGCTTCCCACCTGGGCAATCAGGTGTAAGGAGGAAATGCGGTTTTCGAAAGCACAGTGGCAAACTTTGGCCGGCGCGCCTACATCATTCGATGCTGTCATTTATTGTCCCTGCGGATGATCAAAGCGTCAGGTGCACTGCCAAAGTGGAGTCATGGGAAACATTTTGCATTGTGCTACCTAGAAGCTCAGAACTGTGACCCCAGGGTGTCTGCTGGATACAAAGCCAACCTCTGTGAACGGCTTGCCCCCTGGCGGTATTTTGACCAGGGTCATGTTCCCCTTCCTGCATTTTATAAGACACAGTGAGTGGAAAAGGTATTGACTATGTCATTTTGAAGAGGGATGGAGTATGGCTGCCCAGCCTGAGTCTAGTATGTGACTCAAGTCCAGATCTAAATGTGGACTGATATTAGAAAATCAATTGTTATTCCTAGGCAATCAAGCAAGGTACCTTCTCCAGTCTCTCTACTGACAGCTCATAAGGAGGGACTATTGATCGAGGGGCCAAATTTTTAGTTTTGACTATAAAAGCAATTTGTTTGTGGCTTGGGGTTCTCACCCCCTGAGTGCAAACCATCATCTCTGACTAATGCTCATCATTATCCGGTCTCTCTCTCTCTCTCTCTCTCTCTCTCTCTCTCTCTCTCTCTCTCTCTCTCTCTCTCTGTGTGTGTGTGTGTGTGTGTGTGTGTGTGTGTACGTGCACAATGTCCAAGGAACCCAGAAGAGTGCATCAGATCCTCTGGAGGTAGACTTACAGTGGTTGTGATCTGTCTGATGTGGGTGCTGGGAACGGAACTCAGGGCCCATGGAAGATTAAGAAGAGCTCTTTACTGCTGAACTACCTCTCCAGCCATTATCAGGATCTTTATGACATAAGAAAGGAGAGGTGACTTTCTCCAGCTCATGATCAAATAGATGCCCACTGGAGATGAAGCCCTGATCAGTGAGTGCAGAGAAGCTATAGCTTCCTGTTCACTCAGCACTGTCCATTCCCTACCTGTCCATTACAAAGCAGCTCCTAAATAGAACTGTGACCCTGAATGGGCCATTTCCTCAGATATATGACAGTGACCCTGAGTAGATAAACCCCTCAGATGCATGGCTGTGACCCTGAGTGGATAAACCCCTCAGATGCATGGCTGTGACCCTGAGTGGATAAACCCCTCGGATATATGACAGTGACCCTGAGTGGACAAGACCCTCAGATACATGGCTGTGACCCTGAGTGGGTAAACCCCTCAGATAGATTACAGTGACTCTGAGTGAGTAAACCCCTCAGATAGATTACAGTAACCCTGCATGGGTCAGCCTCTCAGATATATGACAAGTGACCCTCAGTGGGTCAGCTCCTCAGATACATGACTGTGATATTGAAAGGGTCAAATGCCCCAGATACATGACCATGACCCTGAGTGGGTCAACCTGTTAGATAAATAGTTCTAATACTGAGTGAGTCAACCCCTTAGATAAACAACTATAATCCTGAGTGGTTCAATCCTAAGATACATGACTACAATGCTGAGTGGATCAACCTATTGGATACATGTTGAATCACACATCTGCATAGACAACCATTAAGCCAATGTTGGCCCATGAATTCTGCTTGCTTGGAGGAACTCTGGGTAATCCAACAGTGACATTTAGCCTTTAAAATGCATTGCTTGACAAAGTAGACCATCCTGTCTTATTTTCTTCTCTTAAAACAATTCTACTTTAGTACTAAATGTACTAAATGTAATTCACCAGTGTATGGCTTGGGTGTTTCTTAGATACCAACTAATCTGTTTGAAATTCTATACATTTACCTAATTTGTATACACATGCCATGGCATATATACAGGTTAGAAGACATCTCTTCTTTTCCCTCTATCTCCCCCAATACACACACAAAGAAATAAGGTCGACCAGTTGTCTAGGCTAGACTAGCCTCTACTCACTCTGGGCAGGTAGTGAAGTCAACCACTAGTTTGTCTTCCTAACTTGGGCTACAATTAGACTCTTCATTCCTCTCCCCTCATCTCTCCTTCCACTCTTTGGGTTCTGGAGATAAAACTAAGGTCATCAGGCTTGGCAGCAAGCACCTTAACTGGACTGAACCATCTTGTTGCCCCCCTGAATAATGCTTTCTAAAAGCATCTGCATTGTTACAGAGTGCTTTGGGACAAAGAGTCTCCAGCTAATGTAGTAACAGTGTCACACTTTGCTAGATGCCTGAATGCTTGTAGCCTCTCCTAAGACAGTGAATGCATCAACAGTGCAGTACTTGCTCTGGGCCATGACCAACGACACTATGAGCATGCTCAATATTTCAGATATTTTATTTCTCTTAGTCCTTACATCAGCCCATCAGTGGGGTGACCTGAGTATAGTCACTCTTTGCGTAGGGTTGCACACAGTAAAACTCAGAGGTAAGTATGATTCACAGACCAGCAGAGAAACTGGTGGTGACAAACAAGGTCCCTGACACTGATGTCTGTAGCCCCGACTCCTTTCGTAGGGGCTCAAGCTGAGATCTCTTGCCTACTGTCAGGATCCAGAGCTTGGCCTGGCCTCTCATTATGTCAACTCAGAGGTCCACAGCAATAACAATGGCCTGTAGAACACAGGTCAGGAGTGTTGGCTTTCCTCAATGCATAAGAGGGGAGGGCCATTGAGGGTGATTCTTAAGATCAGCCTCAGACCTCCAAATGCATGTGCCCACACACTTCCACAAATGTGTGTGTCCACACACATGCAAAAACATGACACATACACATACACAAACACACACATGCACACCCAAAAAACTGAAAAAAAAAGAAAAGAGCTTCTTTCCACAAATTATGTCCTCAATTTAGAGAAGACACGAAGGACGTTTCTAAAGGGGAGAAAAGGAAGATAATGTGGTTGGAGCTTGAAGACAGTCATTGATTTTTTTTTCATCTTAAACTAATTGGACCCAGGGCCACCCTTTTATAATAAAGATTCTGTTTTGACCTCTTTCATCTCTAAGACAAAACCCATAGATGACACAATTATCTGCATGCATAATGCAAAGGAAATATAATAACTTCTCATAATAAAGATGAAAAAAACAGGAGGAAAGAGTCATAATAAGACAGCATAGATTTTGATATGCAGATGAGCGTGTAACTGCTCTGAAAGATATAACAAGGCAATCAAGGATTTCTGCCATGCACAGAGCCAGGGATGTTATTTTGTGTGAACTGGTAGGATTTTCTGGAATGCTGGACAATTGTTGAAACATCCAGAAAAGACCAAAATGCAAACTTTTCTTCATTTAAAAAATATTTTATTTTTAATTACATGTATGTGTGCATCTATGTGTGGAAATGTACACATGAGTGTGGGTTCCCACAGAGACCAAAAGGGAATATCAGATCTCCTGGAGCTACAGAATTACAGGCAGTTGTGAGCCACTGGACATGAGTGCTGGGAAGCAAACTTAGTTCCTCAGGAAGCAACAGCAAGTGGTCTTAACTGCTGGGCCACTTCTCCAGCCTGTACCTTTCCTTGACTTAACCAACAGTTGGAGTCTTTAAACGCTTTCATCTCTAGTAAAGCTGTGTTGACATACTTCTGACTTAGGAATAAAATGAAGTTGAGTTTGAGAAGCAGCTAACCGATAGGTAGCTTTTCATCCTTCGCCAGTTTCCTGGGAGGATACTTGGAGAATGTGTGGGATGCACGACTGCTTTCTCTGCTGACTGAATCTGCCCTTCATATAACAGGGCATCTAACATCTCTGGTCTCCAACCCGTGAATACTAACTGACACATCTCAGTAAACGTGGGAAGCAAAGAGAATGACTCTGTGTTGATAAAGCATCCCTAGATGGTGACTGGATTTGCATATCTGCATGCATGCATGTCTGAACATGTCCATGTTACATGTGTGCAGAATACTTTTGGAAATGTGTGTGCCAACTCTTTTTTTTGTCAGGAATCATCATGGTGAGAAGTACTGGTGGTAGCAATCAAGGTGAAGGACACAGGACACTCCCAATCAAGTGATCAAGGCTATACTTAAATATAATCATGGGCTCACAGGCTATCTCTCTCCTCTGTGTGTTCCACACCTTGCTTAGGTGACAGTCACTTGGGTGTTGTGCTTGTGAGTTTTAAATGTCAACTTGCTACAACTTAGACTCACCTAAGATGGCAGTCAGCAATTGTCTTGATCAGTTTGGCCTGTGGGGACATCTGTGGGGGATTGTCTTCATTGTGAACTGGTATAAGAAGAGACAAGTAGGCCCATTGTGGGAGGCTCCATTCCCCTGGGCAAGGGAGTCCTGATCTACATAAGGCAGGAGACTGCTGCAAGAGAGCAAGCAAGCGAGGATCTATTTCTCTCTGCTGACTGTGGATGTGATGTGACTGGCTGCTTGAGTTCCCGCCTTCATCTACCCTCAATTATGAAGAGTAGCCTGGAATCCTAAGCCCAAAACAATCCCTTTTCTCGCTAAACTGCTTTTGGTCAGGGTGTTTTATCCCAGCAACAGAAATGAAAATGGAAGAAGTGAGTAGGACCCTGAGCCAGGCCACTCTGACTTGGTTGCCAGTATGACTTAAGACACTTTCTGTTCGGTTCTAGGCTGCAGTTAGCACTCTCTCGATTAGGAAGAGCACACATCTAACTTTGCCACATTAATATCCCATGAGGAAGTTTTCAAGTTGGGCCTTCTAAATGACCATGGATGTCCCAACACAATTAAAGGGAGAGTGGGCTTGAGAAACTCAGGCAAATACCATCCTTTAAGACAAGTGAATACAATTTAACCCATCGTATATCTCAGTTGCAAGGGAAACAAAGTCAGCATCCCTCTTAAAAGCCTGATAATCACAAACAAAACTTAAACCGCCTTCTAAAGCCAGTATGAGCTGATTCGTCTAAACCAACTATCTTATCTAAAACACCTAATTGCGACAACCAATCACTATTAAGAATGAACAACTTCCAGATGTCAGGTCTGCTGGAGACCATTCCCTTTTATTAAAAGGAACAGAATGGGAAGGTTTAGGTTGTCTTACAATTTTTGCTTTCATTCTAAGGCCATTAGCTATTGTAGAAGTATCTTGATTTCAGAATGCTAGAGATAGAGACTCTTGCTGGCTGAACACCCAGGAGTCAAGACCAGAATCTAGAATTCCAGGGAGGTGGGGTCCTGGTGGGACTTGCTGATGTCCTTCACCTGAATATTGACTGGGTTCCTGTCATATGATGGGTATTGAGGATGCTGGAATATTTAGGATATATAATGAACAAAATAGAAAATACATACACGTGTACATATGTGACAATAATAATTAGAGGAGAGGTCATAATTTGGGAGGAGTGGGAGGCATGGGTAGGGTTGCCTGGAGACGGGGGAATGATGTAAATACTCAGCGTAGAATTCTCAAAAGGATAAAAAATTAAATTAAAAAAGAAACACCAGGTCATTAATAGGCACATTTGGTATGTATCTATGAGAGCTTTTCCTGGGAGGATTAAGTAAAGAGAGAGATCTGCCTTGAATGTGGGTGGCATAATCCCAAGGGCTAGGAGTCCAGACTGAATTAAAAGGGGAAAATGAGAAAGTGAATGCGAAGAAGAATGCATCCTGGAACAGAGAATGTGAGACACAAGGAGTTCCTCGTGTGGTGGAGTTGAGACTGATCTGGAAAGTTCTCACTCTGTGCTCAGAGAGGGAGCATGATGCACCAGAGAGCTAAGCCTGAGAGGGAATGAGGGAGCCCACAAGAGGGAGCAGAGTTGGAGGGTGAGTGAGGAGCCACACTGAGGACGCCTCACAGGTTAATGAGTATGACAGGTACAGAGGCATTGATACCTCTCTGGGGTGAGGTGAGGGGCCACTAGAGCTTGGAAACATAGGTGTCACCGCATTTTTCAGAGTCCCTCTGCTGCTGCACTCCACTGAGAAGGAGCACGGATAGGAGGGAGATTGGCTATCCAGCCACCCGGGTCAGAGATACTCTGTGGACACCTGAACACTCGCCCAGCAAAGAGCCTCGCTGGAGGGAAGGGACTGTTATATGAGACATGGCCATCTGGTTCTGATTCACACCTTCCTGAAAAACACATAGTCAGTCATCTCCGGAGGGACAGTGGAAGAACACAGAACTCCCAGGGGCCGGGTATGCTCATCTGAGAAAAGTGAGCAAACAGAGCGGGAAAGCCAGAACA
>CABHPP010120256.1:0-15767 GCA_902168425.1 Peromyscus attwateri
TCTTAACATATGGAAGTATCAAATCACATTGCATATTTTAAATATATTTCATCTTAGATATCAGTTACTTTAAATGGAAGAATGTATCTGAATAAAAAGATCATCTAAGTCAACTCAGAGAATAAAGACAGTTGAGAAGTCTGTAACTAAATTTTGTTATGAAGGCTGCTATCTACAGATGAATAAAACATGATAATGAGTATAAGCTTATGTCTACATCAATGGATTATGCCTAAATACTGATAAATAATTTTAAATACAAATGAAAAATATTTATGAGCAAATATTACCATAAATAGTTATTGACATGAAGTCCATATATCAGACTCCTAATGGCACTGGCTCCAGGAGACAGAGACTTTACCTTTTGTGTATCAAAGGAAAATCAGGTTATGGTCTATACAACTGGAGAAGCAAGCATGTTTTAGCAATAAGAGCTGTATCTGAACCCCTAGGTATAGTGAGAAAGGAAAACATAAAAACTGAAAAGTTCTGTTTTCCAAATTAAAGAATACTTCTTTAGGACAGCATAGCTAGAATCTAATTGGTCAGAAATGATCTTTGTCTACAGAGGGGGAAGAATTGAGAGTTTTTTGAAGAACATTGTCTTAATGGCTAAGTTGGAAGTGAAAGTATCAATGATGATTGATATGGATTCACAACACGCCCCCACGGTTGGGCATGGTTGTGCATGCCTGGCAGGACCTAGTCACTTCTGCCTAGTCATTTCCAGGTCAAAACATCATGTGTGACCAGGACCCGTGGCTTTGTGTGGTTGCATAAAGCATGCAGCGCAACCATGTGATCTCCATGCATGCGTGGAATAGCCACATGGGCCTGTGTGCACAGGCGCGGCCCAGCCTTTGTAAGCCAGCACCGTGATTCCAGGCTCCATCTTTACTCACGTGTCTTTTCCACAGGCCTGTGCACATCTGTCTCTCTTCCTTACTTTAATAAAACTCTTGTTAGTGGATTCTGTTGTGTTTTGTGACATTTCCTCGCAGGGTAAGAGCACCGCAAAATAACCAGCAATAATAGTGTTAACAGCAAATGATTTCTAAAAGACACTATTATCCTTTAAGCCATGTGTGTAATTCATACTAATATAACCATCAATCAAGAAATTATTGCTGATTTCTGAGTAAGGATGGGGAAATCAAGACTTTAAAATTAAAGAATATAATGCAATATAGCATTGATAGAGCATATCCAGGCTACAAGTCACATGCAGAGGTCAATATTAAGGCCATCTTTTGGAAATTATTGAGGTCCAGCCTCTTTAGTTTCCTTCCCAGGGGCCCAGAAGAGACACTACAAACAATGAGAATATTCTGAGGGAAAGGAATCTAAGTGCACCGTGCTCTTTGTCCATCCACTTTACTACTCTAAGACAAAATTCTATCTCTACAGCTTCAGTTCTGTTCTCACATTCTGCTCCTTTCAGTCTCTTTTCCTCCTGTCCTATCCTAGTTCTAACTAAGCTCTTTTTGCCACTTCCTCATCTTCATTTCTCTCCATCTTGGTTCCTTCCCGTTCCTCCTCCAGACCAGTCTCAACCCTACCAGCAGCGTGACTCTTACATTACAATGCAAAGCTTCCCAGCTCCCTACAAGAGCCATGATAGCCAGCTTCATTTGCAACCCAAAAGGGGAGTGAATAGAGGAGGTGGGGTCAGATAAGGTCTGGAATAAGTCAGAAACGGAATTTATGTGCTCAAAATATATTCTTATAAATGGTTAGGGGAAATGTTAGGAGTCTATCATAAATGTGCTCAAACTACAATCTTACAGGTGGTTAGGTAAAAGAGTCTGTAAGTCACTAAGATAAAACTGCCTCTATTTTCCTATGCTGCAATATACTGTCAGGGCAGGGTAACTCTGCTAGGAGCTAGGAAACTTGCCTCATAACTACATTGTATCTGGTATGCAAAAAACCCTTTTGTTCTGAGTCAATTGCTCTAGAATGCCATTTAGGCTGTGAGAGAAAGGAGGTTCTGAGTTTCCTTTGCACAAGAAACAAAGCTATGAGCCTGTCTCCCAGGTGGTATCTCAAGAAGGGTGTTTACATTAGTTCGGGGAGATGATTTTCCATATTGGCCTAGGATGCTTGAGAAGAATTTCAGGTAAAATACACTGTTAAAAGTTCTTGGGGAAGTTATGAGTACACATGAAATTCATAGCAGAAGACAGCTGATATATTAGAAGCCAAATAACACCAAATCCTCCTAGAGATTTGTCTTAATCCTCTGAAAGGCCCTTAGCTTCTTCCAGGTATTAGCTTTACCATATTTGGCTGAATTCCTACTACATTCCTGCAGCTCTGAGCAGCCACCTTCATTTAAACTGCATTGTATTTAGGAAAACATTATCACTGAAAGCTAAAGTTGTCCAAAAGGTCTTGAGATATCATTAGAAGAATGAGTTGCCAAGCCGGGTGCGGTGGTGGCACATGCCTTTTATCCCAGCACTCGGGGGCAGAGGCAGGCGGATTTTTGTGAGTTTGAGGCCAGCCTGGTCTACAGAGTGAGATCCAGGAAAGGCTCAAAGCTACACAGAGAAACCCTGTCTCAAAAAACCAAAAAAAATGAGTTGCCCACAAGAAATTTCACTGTCCCAAGACTTAATCAGACCAATGGCATTCATTCAAACTTAAGTCCAAGGTTAAACTCTGTAGTCATCTGTTCCTTCTGAAGATTAGCTTCTACCATCAGAGTCTAGGCCTGCCTGCCCAGTCATGTTTGACTGTGTTCTGTCTTGGTCCATATTTAGCTTAGGATCTGGAAGTAGCAGTCTAGGATGTGAACAGAAGGTAAACTCCCTTTTCTACTTTAATAGATTGAGATAAGAGAACTAATTTTTCCAACTTCAAATTTATGCTCAGAGATTAACTTTATGAATTAATTCTATTTATGAGCAAAGCAGAGCAGTGTTGTGAAAGAAAACTAGACTGATGCTTGTTTCATAATGTTACACTATGAAATTTTATACTAAGTAATAGTTTTTAAATGTAGTTTAAGTATTGACAATATCAGACACACATAGGGTATCTTGTGATCGATCATTTTTACCTTCTCTTACCCTGATGCCTCCCTTTTACTTTCCAGCTCATTTTCCCTTCCTTTTGCTTCATTTTATGTGTATATATGGTTTGCAATTAACCATAGCTGTTCTGTTCTCATGAGTCTATGGGCTATGTTATATCCAGAAGACAATTCAGAGCACTTCTCCTCAGTTTCTGATTCTCTCAATCTTTCTGTCCCATGATATTCCCTTGCCCTTGGAGAAGGTGATGTCAATGTCTCTTTTGTAGTTGAGCACTAAGCAGTCACTTAATCTTAACACTTTGACCAGGTAGGTGTCTTTGTATTTATTGTTACTTACTACACAAAGAATACTCTATGACCAAAACTAAGAGCCTTAGACTAAGCATATAAACATAAATATTTAAATAATCTGACTACAGGCCCAATTATTAGAATTTTATCAATCATCAATAGTAAGCTTTTCCTTAGGGCCTACCTATGATTTCTCCAGTCAACAGTTCTTGACCAAATTTACTTAAAGGGCATGAATTTCCTCTTGTGGAGCAAGTCACATACCCAATCAGAAAGCAGTATTACTCCAATAATTGTTATATTAGTATCTCACTGGTGGGTTGATTTTGTATAACAGGCTGATATTGAAACATGCAAGGCCCACAGCTAGGTAAGACTGCTGTGGAATAATCTTTTGTATACTGTAAAAATTTGTCACTCAAACTGGTTTAAGAAAATGCTGATTGTCCTGTAGTCAGGCAGGAAGTATAGGTGGTATGACCAAACTAAAGATGCTCTGATGAAGAAGGATGGAGTCAGTGGAGATGTCACCAGACACAGAGAAAGCAAGATACATACAAAATGAGGTAGCAAGCCATGAACCATGTGGCAGAAGGTAGATAAGAAATATGGGTTAATTTAACGTGTAAGAGTTAGCTAGTAACAAGCCTGAGCTAGCAGCTGAGCATTTACAATTAATATTAAGCCTCTGAGTGGTTATTTGGGAGCATTACCAGGACAGGAACACTCCACCTACCTAAGACCATTGATTATTTTTCTCTTTGACAGCCAGCATAATACATTATGGCACTCTAAACACTAGCCAGCAGAGAGGAAGCTTTCAGTTCATTTGTAGTTAGATTTGTGTGTATGTGTGTTCTATATTAAAGTGTGTGCTCTCTTCAGCAGAAAGATTTATCTAGAACACTTCAGTACCCCACTTGACACTATTTTTCAGTTGACCAACTCCTATCAGGGATTTTGTATATGTGAGACATCCCAGCATTAAGTCATCTGGTAGCACACAGTGAGAGAACTGTCCCTAAAACAGGGAGAAGGAGAGGGAAAAGTCAAATGTTCCTAATATAAATAAAAGAATTATGACTCTGTTGTTAAAGAATTTCCTGGAATTGTTGCACATTGGCAAAACAAATGGAAGAGATTAGAGATGGTTCTTTCCCAAGACTAGTTAACAATAGGATAGAAGTTTAACATGGAAATAATAGTTCTACAAAGAAACTGAAGCACCATACCTGTAGTTCCTTCTGCTGGATTGTTACTACATCAGAAGCTGCACCTCCCCCTACTCAATATGGTCACTGATAAAGTCTTGAATCATTTTTAGTCTCTTCTTATTCTTACTTCTCTGGAAGTTGTCTTTCCATTTGCTGTGCATTCTCTACCAAATGAACTCATTTCTGTGTCTATCCTGCCTATGTGTGGAAGAGAGCAACAGCAATAGCCTGTCATGTTTGGGGTTGGGGCCTCTCAGGGCCTCCATTAAATGATAACTCTAAAAGAAGGAACATACTTCTGGAAATGGACTTTTCATTTCATAGCTTTTGGTGTCCAGGAGTGGTATTATCCTATTACAGGGCAACCCCACTTAAACTCCTTTTATATATTTGTAGGCATCTATTATAGGAAGCGTCTACAGTAGTAGGTTTCCACATGAGAAGTTTTCAGTGTTACCTATTCTTCCCATATTCCTTCCTTTCCTCTATCTTCCCATGTGCAACTCATTCTTTCTTTCTCCGTTATTTTCCTTGTCCCCTTTATATTACCTGTGTTCTCTTTCCTTCCCTTGAAAGCCTACAGTGATTTACTAGTTTCCTAACCTCTATGGTTACTCTAATTTAACCACACATGTCTAATGATTCAAAAGTAGTATCTACATATGAAGGAACATGCAATTTTGCCTTTATAATCTGGGTTATCTCACTCAGAATGATAATTTGCAACTCCATCCATTTATCTGAAAATTTCATAGCTTATAAAATAGTAATCCTCATCAAAATTTCAATGTCACTCTTCCCAGAAATAGAGAAAACAAAGTTCAAATTTATATAGAAGCATAAAAGATACACGATAGCTAAAATTCTGAGCTAAAAGAAGAAGGTTGGAGATATCAATTTCTAAGTAGTACCATAAAGTTATAGTAATAAAAATAACAAAGTATTTGCACAAATTCACACAAGGAGTTCAACGGACTAGAACAGAAGATCAAGAAATAAACCTTTTCAGTTACAGCATTTAGCCACCTGAATTTGTTTCTGTTTTTGAGACAGAATCACACTATGTAACCCAAGCTGGCTTTGAACTCAAAGAGCCCAACTGCTTCTGCCTCCCACATACTGAGATTAAAGTCATGAACCACTATGCCCAGCTCAGCTATCTGATTTTTGATAAAGATGCCAAGAAAAATACACTAGAGAAATGATAACATCATCAACAAAGAGTGATAGCAAAACTGGGTATTCCATGTAGAAGAATGAGACTTAGATTCTATTTCTCACAATGTATGAACAAAAAATTAAATGTACTAAGAACCTTGATGTAAGATATTGACATAGGCAAGAATCTGACTCATATTCTAGTAACTTAGGAGACAGTGCAATAGCTGGTGAACCGGACTTTATGCAATTGAATGGCAAAGGGAACAGTCAAGTGGAGACACAGCCTACTGCAAGAGAAAATACTTGCCAGCTCTACATCTAATAGCTAATTAATATTTAAAATATAGAAAGAACTCAAAAATAATAATAAAAAAACAAGGCAAAAGAGCTAATCAAAAAGTGGCATAATGAAATGAGCAGCATTTATCATAAGATGAAGTACAAATAAATATATGGAGAAATGTTCAGCATCACTAAGAATCAGAGAAATGTAAATAAAAACTACAGTGAGAATCCATTTCATCCCAGTTAGAATGACAGTCATCAAGAAGACAAATAGCAAAGGATGCTGACAAAAGGGAATCCTTACACATTGTTTTGTGGGGCCATAAACTAGTCCTACCATTATAGAAATAAATATGAAGGTATGAGCTCCTTAACTGGTTATCCAATACAGAGAGGTCAGCCTTAAAATCATACATACACAAGTAACACTAAACAGATTTAACAGGTTATAATAAATATTTATGTGTGTGTATATATAAATGTATGTGTATGTAAAACAATAATATCCAAAGAAAGAGAGGCCATCAGTTTGAGAAGGAGTGGGAGGCCATGGCTGGGGTTGGAAAAAACAAAGGGAAACAGTGAAAAGATGTAACTATATTTTAATTAAAATAAATATATATTAACATAAAAAGAATATAGAACCAAACCACATGTTAAACCTGTCCTCAATGGCAGTTAGGAAAAATTAGAAGAGCCCATAAATCAAATACATATGCAAACAAATAAATTGCAGTGTGATTTAAAAAAAAATTTAACTAAAAACGAACCTAACTGTCCCACACCAACTCAACACGTCACAAATGCTTATTATAACACCGTTCACACTATCTGACTTATGGATTCAACCTGGGTGTCCAACATGAAAGGAATAGGTAGGAAATGTGGTTTAAATGAATAGTGTAATTTTCTTTTTACCCACATCGAAAAATGAAGTTCTTCTCATTTGCAGGAAAATAGACGAAACTGGAGATAATAATATTAAACTAATGAGGTTGGTGTTAAAAGGTTAACTCTCACAAGTTTGCTTTCATTTGTGGGTTTAAGTTACTACAGATTCATAAAGTATATTTTCTGATGACATGAAATTGAAAGCAAAACTAGGAGACAAACAGGACTAATGACCGGAGGAGACGAGGGAAGTCAGATGGTTATAAGAGGGGTCACGCTTAAAGCACATTGTACTCTCACACGGAAATGGCCTTTTGCAATCCTGTATAATAAAATTGTAAAGATTTATTTTTTTGGATTGAAGGTGTTTAAGTGTTTTGGTTGCATGTATGTATGTATGTACACCATTTATGTGCAGTGCCAACTCTGGCCAAAAGAAGGTGATGGATCTCCCAGAACTAGGGTTCAAGTAGAGATCCTCTGGAAGAGCTGCCAGTGAGCTGAGCCATCTCTCCAGGCCCGGTATAATAACGTTATTAGGAAGACAACAGCAGAAAAGAATTTCATGAATAAGAAAAATTGTTAACTGTGTCGCAAGGACCTATGGGAAAAGGTTGAGTGGGGACAGGAAGTGGGAACCAAGCAGTTAGGTTTTCTGTAGCAGAAACAATCACTTTGTTCTTCACGCCAAATAAAGACTTTTGAATACAACAGTCCATATTAGCTTCACCCTAAGCCTGCCAATCTAGACTATAAACAGTTAAATACTAGAAACCCCTCCATTGAGTCCATGTCCTGAGAATTCCACAGCGCCCTCTGTCTTACATTAGTAGCTTGTCATAGCATGTGCAGGGGGCCTGAGAATGCTGAACGTCCTGAAGTCTTCCCTTATGGTGGAGGAAGTTCTTCCCTGTCTGCTGACATTGACACAATTGAGAATGGGGAGCATGGAAAGAATCTTAGCACCCCTTCACTCCATATGCATAAGTCACTCTGGGTACAGTTGTGTCCTCGTTACTGGGCTAATTTCTCCCATCAGCCCTTTGTCTATGGTGCCAATCAATTTCCATATCCTTCTCTCAAAATCCGTAAGCAAAAAAAGCATAAATATTCAAGGGAAGAGAATGAGCAAGAAGACATGTAGCCAAGGCCACTTTGTGGCACCAAGAGGACAATGCAAATTCCTTATAGATGTGCATTTTTAACAAATTTTGCATACAGGGAAAGATGTTGTTGAAGTACTGTCTGAGACATACTATAGCAAGAATCAGAGTTAAATTATCTACCTCGAAGAACACCAGGTAAAGGACTTTTCAGGTCAAAATTGAGGATATGTCACCAAATGTATAGAATTTCTTTCCCATAACCATTAAAACCAAGCAGCTGGGAGTGACAACATGTATAGGATAATTTACTGCAGACACTGAATTAATTTATCCTCGAGAGCTATAGCAGTAAAAAGGACTTTCTGACAGGGAAATTTGAAAGGTTGTATAGTTCAGCCAGAAATTCTAAATGCCAAGTCTTAACCTCAGAGGTGCGTTTTCAGAGACAACACTTTTGAAAATTTTGCAGTCTGTTGGCTGTCTGTAAGGAAGAACATGCATGTAAAGTCAGCAGTAACTTCTCTAAAATCAGCACTTACTTTATATGAAATCAAGGTGAAAATGAGACAAACAGGATTGATCTACTCTGACTTTCAACAGAATCTTGCCCCAAACTGTCAAAGGACCAGCCTCCCATCAGGGCTTCTTGATCTATTAGTTTCAGGTTCAAATCCCATCTCAACATGTAGTGGTTTTTCACATAGACTAAGTAAATGAACTTCTTGGCCAAATGAAGTAATACCTGTTGCTAGCCCAATGGATTTCTGTGAGGATTTAATTAAACAAGTAAAGGATTTGCTAAATAGCCAGGGACTGAATTTGTACCCAATGGCATCATCATCATCATCTCTGTTATTAACATTCTCGTGAAGGCTGCGTTGTCAGACTGCAGTGAACTTGGGATTTTATCCACGTAGATCTTCCCATTTAAAAAGTTTTTGTTTTGTTTATTTTTCCACTGCTCTACCGAAGTATAAACTTCTTTAAAAAGACATTTTTATACATACAATAGAACATACTAGTTAGAAATACATTTTGTTAGAAAAGGAAGAACACTGGATGTCTTTCAGAACAAGGATGCAAACCTGGTTTAAACTTGAGGATACAGACAAATGATAGAGCCTGCCTAATCCCGTCCTCAGTTTGTATATACAAATCATCTTAACTACAGTTCTGCTTAGATTATAGAGGAAAAACAAATCTTGTCAGTTTTTGACCTTTAGGATTCTCTGGGCTCTTTCGATTCCTGTTTATGTATCCAGAGTAAATCAGCTTCATTCATTCACTCTAGTCTATCAAAGTAGGAGCATTTCCTGTGCAAAGAATCTCAGATTTGACTGCTGGTGCCATGATGGTAGAGAGTTAGTGGTATAATGGGCACCTTACTCCCTAATGACCCATTCTAGGTGAAATTCACAGCCCATTCATGCACATTCACATTCATGGGTGTCCATTCCTTCATCTCACCCTCTACTATAATCTCTGTATGTTCAACATTGGAAAAGAAATTCCCTGGAGACTTTCCTCTGTTTTTACAGTCAGTTAAAGTAAATTCAGCTGGAATGACCTGGGAAGGAAAAGATGTCCCATTAATTAAATTTTGTACTTGAGCAACACAGGCTCAACTAGAATAAACATCACTCTTATTGTTTAAAATATGGTTGAGCATGTTTTCCTCCCTTAGGAACTGAAATCCTGCCCCCCCTCAACAACTCACTTTAATTTTGGAAATGATAAGAGTAGGGAAAAATTACCTCTGAAGTTCTTGTCTAGCAAATGTTTTGTGATTTTTCCAATCAGCAGATAATAAAGAGAAACTTGAACACATCCTCCATTAATACCACATTAGAAACAATATTGTCATGGAAATTCTGTTTAAAATATTGCCTCAATAACTAGCCTGCAGCTCCTGTGATGGTATGGGAGCAGGCTAGGGCTCAGATGCACTTCAGCAGAGGCACAGAGGGAAGACAAATCTAAAAACATTTAGTTAGCTAAGGCGCCAGGAAATGCAATCTAAAAGCAGCTCACATTAGATGTCATTTCTTCTCAGGCTTCTGCTCTGAGGGTCAACAGAAAACATTTGAATGCTTTTGTTCTGTTTTAGAAAAGACAGAGTGGAGTCTTTTAATCTGCAATTATCTCATTATCAGAAATCTGAATGCAGAGAGGAAGGTTCTTAACATTGTGGATTTTATTTCTAGCCTTATCTTATATTGAGGGTACTCTTGCTCACATGTTAATGTTCCTCTCAATAAATATGTGCCTGAGAGAGAGATGGATTTCATTGGAGTTTTGAGTTTTGACAAGGATGGGAAAGGTATGAGCATGATTTGGACCTGATCTTTGCTAATTCTGTGGTGAAATGCTGGGTGTTCACCGTAAGCAAACCATTCTCTCAATGTTTGTCAAGGTTCATAAAAGAGATTGAGAACTCCATTCTATCTGGGTTGATTGTGTAGTTTCTATCTGTGTAAGCAGGAGCTGCAGCAGTGGCAGAACAGGTTGGGAGTCCTGTCATTATTTTGCTCTGTCAAATGAAGGGGAAAATCAGTTCCCAGGTAAACCTAAAAAGATTTGTGTCTGGTACTCTGCTTTAGATTCAGTATGTTGACGGCAGATCTGGAAACAATTAATTACAGTACTATAAACCTCCAGAGAAGGAAACCGAGTTGTCAGGAGAACATCACATTTGCTCACAATGATGGAGCTAGGGGGAAGTGGGAAGCAATGACTGCCTCCCAGGACTCCTGATTGCTCTTAATGCCCTTGACTGTGGTGTGACATTAAACTCCAGCAGAAATATAAAGCTCTAAAGACATAAATCCAACCAAACATGTGCAATGTGGCCGTCTATTTCTAGAGAATTTGGAACCACGAGGGTTAGAGTTGACCTATCAACACCAAGAGGAAGCCAGAGAAAACAAACAAAGCAATGGCTTTGAAAGATTAGACAGTTGGTAACAAGGATTATAAGACTTGGGAGAAGACAGGTAGTACATTATCCCTAAAAGTGAGAGGGATCCAGACAGAGTCCCACCTGTTCAAGGAGTTAAAGAATTGGAGATAAAAGATTATCAAGGCCAGAGAAACTAGAATTTTGAGGCCATAACTTTGAAATGGGGAGGTAAATGCCAGGAAGCCTAGATTTTCACAAGTCTACAGAGGGTGCCTTGCTCGATACTTGTGCAATTAAAAGTTCCCATCATCCATTTGAGGGAGGACAGACTCATAGCTAAAAGAACCCCAGAGTTCAAGTTCTGTGAAGTTAACACATATTATAGAATTGGCAATTCAGTACAGCTGCCCTTTGATGCTGTGTTCCATTATTCTTTTCCATTATTTCCTATTTGTGTTTGAGTTGGAATAACTTATATTGAAGTGTGATCAAGTTTCTTAATTCTTTCACCTTGACAAAATCTACTGATGAACTCGACAGAATTCATCTCTATTACCATATTTTCTAGATTTCTACAATTTCTTGTTGCCTATTATAATTTCCATCTCTCCCCTAAGATTTCTCATCTGTTCAGTCATGCCCTGTTTGGAACCAGATTGCTTAGTGAATTGATTGTGGAAATTTTGAAGTCCATATTATAATTCCAACATCTAAGTAATTTTTACTGTCATCCTGTGGATTGCTTTGTTTCTTGATAATGACTTGATTTTATTTTATTTCTTTTTGTATATCTCCCTTTTTTTTTAGCTGAATACAGAGACTAAAGTAAATATAAATCACACCCAGGTGTTTACATGCTTCAAATTTCTTTTAATTGCTGAGGCTATAAGATGGCTTCAGTCACTTATCGCATGTTGGTTCTCCATTCAGCAAAATTCACTGGAGAATCATTGAGGTTGAAAGGATGAATAATTTGCTAATTTTTGCTGAGTACTATTCCATAGTATGAATGAAATATAATTTGTGTATAAGCCATAGGACATCTGGATTATTATTTGTGATCTCTCATGTTTGAAGTGATAATAGTTAAGCAGAGCTGAGAAGTGGATTTCAGAGATAGTCTCAGAGAAAAAGCTTATGTGACTTGACAAATCATAGGAGCTGAAGAAATGGTAATTATTCATCTTTAGCATCTGGGGATAATCTGTCTTTAAGTTGTGGTGATATTGTTGCCTTGTATAGATTTAATCATAAATAGCAAAAGTATTTTTAAACTATATCTAATTTGTAGTGTGTGGAGACCTTGGCATCTATCATGCTTTAACTTTAGGGTTACTTATCTACTGTTTGTCTTTCTTAGAAGGTCCTCTCTCCTATGCATGGGTGGTTCATCTTATTTATTTAAGTCTTATCTGCCTTTTAGTACATCTCACCTTCCCAAAGACTTTTCCTAACCACTGACCTGACAGCTACTCATGCACTTTTCATTACTTTTGTATTTTGTAACATTGTCATTAGCAGGTATTATTACCTCATATCATTTGTATTTGAGCAGGACCCCAAGCAGTGGTTGGCATCTGGCAGGGACCCAGTACAAATATACAGGTACGGAAAGCTGCAGATGTACAAGTCAGCAGTTATTTAAAAAAGATGACCAATATAATAGCACCAGAAATAACAGCACCTTGAGGTACACTGAGGATGAACAATAACGCATACAAATTTCTTAGCAATGCTTGGCACTTGATGAACATTCTATGATAACAGCCCCAAATCATCACTTCTGTCAACATGTGCCATCTAAACTCCTTTGCCTTCTCAGTGGCAAGGCTTTTTTAGTATGATCACACAGTAACACAATAGTTACATAAAGAGAATCTTTGGTCAGAAAATCATAATAAATTTTGCCTCCAATCTTCTAATTAAAATAAAAGATGTTCTCTTAAATTAAATTAGACTAATAAAAAGTAGGTTACAGGTTGTATTGTGTGACTTTTGCTGGGAAGACATGAACAAATATCTGTTTGCTCTAGTTAGGGCAAGGATGACAGACCTAAGAACTGCTTCCAGTCAAGTCAAGTTCACTGAGCCAGTGAGTTTACTGGGGTTCCTAACAGTAATCTGAGTGAGGGGTTATTTACAGGAACATGAATGACTCAGTCAGTTGCATCGTTAAATAGTCCACCTCAGTATGGGTGACAATTCATAGGAACTGCACCCCTAGAGCTCCCTGTATGGTCTGCATGGAGTTTGACTGGTTGAAGACTCCCCTCTCCCCAGCAATTGGCAGTGCTTTTATCAGCTGGGGGAGGAGGCATGAGGCGATCTAGTTTTTATGAAACTCCCTATTCTGGTTTTTACATTCTTCTTCACTATTTCCTGGTCCTTGAAAGAAGCATTATAAGTGTTTGATTATTTGCCTCCATCTAGTCACTTAGTTTCAGGAGTTTGACTAGTTACAAGTCTCTGCAGTATGCCTCCCACCATTTAGAAGTTTCCTTTCAGGACCAATAGACTGACATCAGCAATAATCTATGGGCAGGTGCAGAAGTCTCCAGGAAGAGAAGAAGTCTACCAGGCACTTCAGATTCACTCTATCTCTTCACCGTAGCCTACAGGTTTTCAAGATATGAGCATTTACATTGGCTGGTAGTACCAATTATGACTTACCCTCTATGGAGCATACTTTAAATTCAATTGTGAAGTAGATGGTTATCTCCATAATAGTGGTGCCACTATTATACCAGTGGGCACATCTTCCCTGGCCTATGGTACTATAGCATGAGAGGTCCATAGCTTAAAAGGGCCATTGGAACAATTCCCCTAGCAGTACTGCCAAAGCTAGTCAGTAGGGAAAAAGCCTCTGACTCAGCCACAGTCCGATTGTCCTTCCTATAGCTAAAGTGTGCATTGTCTTCATGAAAAGGGGACTCACACTATAATTCTGCCATGCAACCAACATTAACGACAATAGCTTTTATGGTTTATGGAGTTATAGAGTCTTCCCTGGCCAATACCTCACAGGGAGGTAGCCTACCCCTAGTACTATGATTTTTACCCAACATCCTTGGGTTCCATGGAGTGCCTATTCCTAGTTATGCAGATTTCTTTTGTTTAAAAAGCTTTAACTATTATTTTTCCTGATCTTCCAGGTTTTTTTTTTCTCCAAATCTGTAAGATACTTAAGGGTTAACAATATATAATGAAACCTTTATATACAGGTTAGGCAGGATCTCTGAAGGCCAACCATCATATAGTCCGTGTAAGTACCAGTTAGTCTTGAGTGGCTAAGGGGATATTTAAAAAGAAATATGAGATCTAATATAAAAAAGTAATTCATTGCTTCTATCAGTGTTGGGTCCAGTGGCATGGATAGGAAACAATATCACATCAGATCCTCCGTAGAGCACAGGCGTCTCCCATGATCTTACTTTCCGGGGTGCTACTGCTTCTTGGGGCCACTAGATATCTCCTCACCCCAATAGCCTTAGTGTGACTCATTTATGATGTTCATCCTGACTCCGGTTCAAGGAGGTGGAGGGACATGCTTTTGCTTGCCATGCTTTCTGCTTGATCGAGCTCCCTGTATCTGATAGATTCCTAGCTAGAATCATGGCCCTTGATATTCTATCAGCCTTAGCTGGCTTCTGATAGGGTCCAAGGTTGCATGACTAACTCCCACCTTCAATATACACAGCATACTCAGCATACTTTCCATCCCAAGGACAAGTGTAACTTTTTTTTTTTACATTTGTGCTGTTTTATCATTTATGTCCTTTTGTGAACTGTTGTCCAGGCCTCAAATCATTCCCAATCTCACTAGCACAGCATTTGACTTTCTATTTTTTTTTGAGAGAGAGAGAGAGACTTCAGCTCAACCAAAATCAAGTCTGTTTTGCCTTTTATCTGCCTTGCAATTCTCACCTCCCCTCCTGTTTGCTTTAACACCATATAAACTTGATAGACATGCTGGTTTAAGTCATTCTGATCTGCTAAAGACTTTCCTATCACATAAAAATCATGTCTCACCATGGGACTCAGCTAACCCACTAAGTCCCTGCATCAGCCCCAAGGTCTATGTTGAGTCAACCTCTTTCTTAATCCTCCTGTGAACACAATGCTATCCCACTCAGTGAACGGAGCAATAAATACTGCTTCTGCCATGCCTGTCATTCCTCTACTGTCTCTGTTATTCATGGAGACGCTCCAGCTAGCTGAGCTGCCTGAGATTCCCCTGTACAGCTCTAGGGCTGCAGCTTTGATGAGTCACCACCCATGCTGGGGTGGGGTTTTCAGTGATGCAGCTGCCTTTGAGCAACCTATGACCCTGTAAGTAACCTTTCACCCGTATTCTTGTCAATGAACTCAGTGGTTCACAAAGCTAGTCTTGGGTAGAATAATTGCTTTGGTCTGCATTAGTGTCATATTTTGGGTGAGCAGAGGGCAAACACACTATCACTTTGTAAGTAGTGACTTAAATCTGACATGGGATAGAATAGTAATCATTTTTACAACATAATGTGTTCTTGAACTAACCCTGTAAGTCCTTGCAGTCTATACCCAGGCTTTATCCTTTCCTTATTCCATTAATTTTCTAGGTAATAGTTGGTAGGAACAGTTTTCAATCGCTTCTTATCTATTATGAAGCAATCTTGTGCTGGATGGATTAATTACGTATAGAGCGCTCACAAGAAATGAGATGGGCAACTTTTGAATGTTGAACAGGGCTGGTATTCTCCCAGATTCTGATCTGGTCCTCTGGTTTATTATGACTTATTTATTTGCAAGATTTTTGAAGGATTCCATTCAAATGTTGGGTACACTCTTTATTTTTTGTGCCCCCCACCCTACATTTTTGTCCTTCTCACAACAGATGC
>CABHPP010120257.1:0-25868 GCA_902168425.1 Peromyscus attwateri
GGGGAGTGTGTGCAACCCTCACCCTGACGGTCGGAAACACGTGACCTGCCACCAGAGAACCTGGGGCCCACCCAGGCCTGTGAGCAACCTTTACTACTTGCAGTTTATGTTTATTAATAATTAATAAAACTAAAAGACTTCATATAAAACCCATTCTTGGGGTCTGTGTGGTAGACTGTTTTATTGTTTCGCAATAGACACTTGGGGGTGTCAGGGGGTGGTCTTGCTCTCCCTTGGTACCTGGTCTCACAGCACTTCGGGAATAAACCACATTTAGTAACCCAGTCACTGTGTCCCCTTATCCCCCAGCCCCATCTCGTAAATGATGTTACCATGAAGCTTTAGGATGCTGGATGCTACTGATACCAGTCTGGGGAGATACTGTTTTACATTGTTGGTAGTGGTGGTGGTGAGCATGTGTGTCTGTGGTGTGTGCATGTGTGTGCACATGTGTGTATTGTGCAGGCAGGAGTAGAGGCCAGAGGTTGATGTTGGGTGTCTTGCTCTGTTGTTCTCCATCTTATTTTTTGAGACAGAGGCTCTCACTGAACCTGAAGCCGCCTGTTTGGCTAGACTGACTAGCCAGCAAGCCCCTTTGATCTGTCTTCCTCCTGCTGGGATTACAGACACAAACTGCCCAGTGTGGCTTTTACATAGGTAGAAGGCATCCCCATGGAGCCATTTCCCAGCCTAGATCCCATGTTTGGAAGAATGGTAATAGCCCCTCTCTAGGGAGAAATTACAAAATAAAAAATAGAAACATTGTCTGAGCAGAGGGCATCAGACTGGGTGGTGTTTGCCAATGCTGTGCAAGACGGGCAAGCAGGTCAGCACCAGCCCTTGGAACTGGCTCTCTGTCTTACAAGTGGCAACTTTTAGCCTCTAACCTGCATGCCACACAAAGAGGATCCATGTTTGGCATGTTGTTCTGGAGACTACAGTTGTTATAACTTGTAGCTGAAAGTCCCCAATGCAGCCTTCCCACTGTCTCTCACCTCTGACCTGCCCACGGCCATCTGTGTTCCAGATCGCAAAGTCAGTGTGAATCTTTTGAAGTGTTTCTGCCAAGTCACCATTTCTTCTTCTGAGGAAAAGCAGAACACTTAATTTCTAGAGAAAACTTTTCAATCTACCCTCCTGTCTTCTGTGAAGCATTACAAGATTCGGGGCTGGCGAGTTGGCTCAGTGGGCAATGGCACTTGCCGCCAAACTTGATGGCCTGAGTTAGACCCCCAGGACCCACATGATAGGAGGAGACAACTGACTCCCACAAGTTGTCCTCCATCTTCTACACATGCATTACGACACCATACAAACATAAGCTCCATCACGCAAACAAGAGACAACTTTTCACAGTAGCCTTTATTGCCAACAGACTTACACCTATAGTCACTGAAACAATTAACTATTTAAAAATGGTTGCTTCTCTTAATCTTTGAGCCATGGTTCTTCTGTGCTGGGAAAGAGCTGTTCACAGAAATGTAACAAGGTGCGTTTTATAGAAAATGTCTAATTACAACGCTGGTTCCATGCTTTGGAAACTGTGTGGATAAGTGCAAACCTCATCACCCAAATGTTTTTAGTGTCTAAGTCAGAGGTTCAGAGGGGCTGCTATGGAATCCGGAATGCATGGATGGCTATCTAGATGATGAAGGCACATATTCCAGTACCTAGGAATAACAAGGAGAGCAGCATTGTCTACAGCCCTTGGCTGCCACCTGCCATATCTGGGCCATGGGGAGGGATGCTGTATTCTGCCTCCACTTGGTCATCCCAGAAGCTCGGGTGTGGTGTGCCAGGCCCATGATGAAGGGCATGAGACGGGCAGCAACACCATTTCCTGAAAGAGCAAGATGGAGTCCCTGGAGGTAAGGCAGTCCAAGCCAATTACCTTTGCCTGTCGTATCTTGGGATCTCCAAATGTTCACCAAATCATGTAAGTTTTATCATAGAAAAATATTAGAAAACTTGAAATTGGTTTTGTATTTCTGCTCCTCGCAGGTGACTTAGGAAGCTAATTCCATGCCAGTATCAAAGTAGAAAGGTGCAGGATGGCCATAAGCCCAGGCAGACTGCTGCTACAGTAATAATAGTCTGTCTCACGAAAGTTAACAGAAACAAAAAATTTCCAAATATTCATATATCAATGTGTATGGCCATCCAAATGCTTTTGAAAAACTATTAAATACCTTGTTACACATGACATTTATACTGAGCTGTCTCCTAATCCTGGGTCTTTAAACATCAAATGTTTAATTCTGAATACAAAGAAACTCACATAATTTCATAATACTCTGAAACAAGTTATATCCAAAAGTCGGTTGAACAGAGAACAGTCAACTGGCAACTCACACATAGTGTTAAAATTAAAAAAAAGAAAAGAAAAGAAAACTCATCGCCCAAGCTTGGTTGGTCCACTCATCCCTGCCTTGTGAGCTGTCGCTTGACTCCAGTGTTAGTGGCTTTGGTTGTGGGAAAGTGTTGTGGGTACATTGTGAACCAGTACCTTAGAAGGTTCACCCCACAGGATGGTCCTTTATTCACAAGGGGTACATAAAGCTGTTCATTTCCTGTGGTTTTCTCTCTTTTACCCTAAGACAAGAATCATTAATGTGTTTGGGAGGTCTCCGGGATTCACTTACCCAGGGCATCTGAGTGAGAGGAAAGGCAGGCTCTTGGCCTGCCCTCAGCATCCTGTTGACACCAACAGTTTCCAGGCAGGGTTGCATCTTGAACTTTTGCACACTTTTCTGCCTTGCAGGCACCACAGTGCCACCTACTGTGCAAAGCCTTCGGAACCCCCAGCTCAGTCCTGACCCTTGCTGGGTCCTAACTGGATGTGGGCACACCAGCACTGAAAGGCCTCCCGCACGCTAACACTCTCACACTGCCCCATGTGCGTTAGGGGTGGGGTTCCTATTAAATTATAAACAGGGGCAGATCCACCTATGTTTCCTTCTCTGTCCAAGAGTCCCTCCAGGGCCACCTACATAGGACATGATGTACCAATGTGGCCAGGAAGGCTGGCAAGCCAAGTCAGGTTATGCCTGAGCAGTACTGGAGCCAGAACAGATGTGCGTCTACCGTTATTTTCATCTCTTTTCCTTTTATCCAACATCTGCCCCTTCCTTATCTTCCACTGACTGCCCTCCGGCTTCTACCGCCCAAGTGCTGGGATTACAAACATCATCACTATACCTGGCTTGCTTTCCCTCGGTCATGGCCCAGTGACACTCCTCCCCCACTCTCCTTGCAAGCCATTCCTTCCCTTTTTGTGCCATGGTCTCACGTTCCACAGCACCCAGAACCCTGCTCCTTGAGTCTGCTGATGAGAGTCTATTATTCCCCTAGCTCTTGGTGCCATTTTGATTGACAGTTGTTCATGTTAGTAAAACCCAGGGGCTCACGATACCCAGCAGAGAGTTGATCTGTGTGTGGACACACACATGCTGAGTGAGGTGCACATTCCATCTGAATCAAGGAAAGTTTGTGTTTGTGTGTAATGTACACATGCAGTTCACACTCAAAAAACCTGGTAGAAAGTTGCAAGATTTTTTTTTCTGGCTGCTATAAAATGTGCCAGTTTTAAAACTGTGCATTTGTTGCTTGCAAACTTATAAATATGTATAAACCCCATTATAAATAAATCTTGTCTGGCAGATGGCATTTTATCTGCCAGCCACAGTTGCAGGGAGTTATAAGTACTTATTAATTCTCCATTTTTAAATTCACAGAATGGACCTGGGATCTATGACATGAAGTGGTGTGAAAAATTCTTCATAAAAGGTGGGGGAGGGGAGGGGAGTGGGGGCCGCCAGTAAGAGTCAAGGAAGGGCTAGAACACTCACCAGTCAATGTCAATGCTGAGACCCCAGGCATACCCATTATCCTCATACTGAAAATGCAAGCATACTATCCTTGCTCTAGGCCTACTGAGTTGGGAGCTCGAGGGGCAGAGCCCTGAAATCTATGTGTGGGCTAAGCAGCCTGCTGCTTTGACATCTGCCTTCTGCTCTGACTGTTTATTATAAATGCCAGCCTCTGCTCCAGAATGTCCCAGCTTGCAGAGAATGCATGGGTGTACACAGGGCATGGCAGAAATCACTGGAGATAGCCTTCCACCCATGCTGGCTGCAGTGGAGCCCCTCCCTGCCCCCTCCATTGGCTACCTCAGGTGTTCAGTTCTGCTCCCAAAGCTCAGCAGCTGGTAGACGTCCCAGGTGTACACTTGATACATGCTCCACGACGTAACTATTCCTTATCAGCCACTTCCCTCTTGAGTCCTGGGATCAATTCCAAAATAAGCTATATGTACCCAAATCCCCTCTGTGCCCCCTTTTGGGAGAACATCAGCTAAGTCACCAACCACAAGTCCTGTCTCTCATGTAAATGGCTGAGTCCTTCATGGGTTTTGAAATGTGAAATATGAGGATAAATGGACTGCTTGTTGCTTCCATAGAGTGAGCTACATGTTTGAGCCTCAAAAAGCCTTAGTAAGTCCTACATGCTTTCCAAGATCTAGCCACTGATTATTGCCATCCACTGCCTGGCTCAGTTTCTTCACCTGAAAAACAAGGGCCCCTCCAAGACAGCTGAACTGTCTTGGAAACACCTGCTCATTATCTCAGACAAAGCCAAGCTGTCTAGATTTGTAATATGTTCCAGGAGTGGGGTTTATCTATACTGTCTTTCTTGGAAAAAAACTTCAAAAGTTTCATAAGAACTAGCATCACACAGATTTGTCTGGGCACATGATCTCTTTTGCAATTTTTCTTCTATCCTCCTCCTACTTAAAATCTGGCTGTCACCATTCACAGGGCTGTTTATAGACGGCATGCCATCTTTGGCTTGTGGGGGAGAAGAGAAATATGCTTTGTGAATGAAGAGTCCCAGGAAGAAACCTTCCATGCACTTCACATACTTATCAATCCACACCACTCTTTGAGGAAAGCCCTAGGGTGTGGCACAAGCCACAGCTCAGAGAAGCAGCCAAAGCCACACTGTTCTAGGTATCCTGGGGCTGAGCTTTACTGAGGTGGCCACTGCTGCATCACTATCTCGGAGACATGGGGTTTCTACTCAACTCACTCCAATAAGAAGAGGATGTGATGTTGGCTCTAACATGGAAATGAGGTGGCCCCTCTATGGCCACTCCCATAAGGAAGCCTCCTAGGTGTCTGATGCTGCCATGGGGAAAGCCTCCCTTTGGGGAAGGGGGCATTTTCAGGACACCAGGATGGACATGGAGCCTGGACACATAGCAACTGAGACCTGAAGCCTATGGACTTTGGGGAATTCATTCTCCCTTGTCTCTTCCTCCCTTCCAATCTAGGCTTTTCCTTCCACTCATGGTGTATCACAGCCTTTACTTACAATGGCCTTTGTTGCCAGGACAACCTCACAGTTGCCACATGTGGCCTATTTGGCATCAATCCATCTGTCCACCATCTGAGATAGCCTGTAACAGAAAGCTGCTCATCAAGGCTGAGCAGGCACCCTGCTCTTGGTTCTTTAAATACAAGAAGGACACCGTGGCAACATAAGTGTAGATTCAAGATGGAGCTATTTGAATTTGTCGCTAGCAGACTGCCCACCTGATGGTGGGGGGAGAAGTTCAGAGCCAACCTAGACCATGATGAGCAGCCCCATGGGAGGCCCAACCAGCCTCACCAGCATGGAGAGGCTATTTGAAGCACAGCTAACTCTCCCAGGAGGGCAAGGGAAAGAGGGACTAGGCAGGAGCTTTAGGGCCACTGTGCAAGAGCAGACAGGCTGCTTTAAGACTGTTGGGCCCCATCATGCACCACTAATAGATGCAGAGTTCTGGGTGGTATAGCAGGATGCCCACAAGAAGGAGCATAGGATCCAGGCACACTTGGAATGCTGATGCCTAGCATAGACTCAGCCACTGTGCCCAGGAGGTGAAGACCTGAATGCACGATATAGTGCTGTTCTGCCTGGAGTTGCTGCTTTGTAGCCTGTAACCCTGCCCTACCCAGGCAGATATGGGCAGGAAACTAAAGAAAGAGAGACTCAGGCTCAAGGATGAGGCTTTGCTGGGTTTGCCTCCAAATCCTGGCCTCGAAGCACAGACTAGCCCACAGCTGTGCACAGAAAACACTGAGTGAGGAGAATGGCTCTGCTGTTAGCTGACCAAGGGACCTGAAGTGAGCCTCAGTGCCCCCATGTGTAAGTGATGTTTGAGGGAATGTCCCATCATATACACAGTGTTTGTAGAAGGAAATGATAAACTTTTGTGACCTCTGACATACTTTACAGGGAACATAGGTCAGAACATGGCTGCCTTGTGTCTGAAAAACTTCCCTAAGCACATGTCCAGTCCTGTAATCTGAGATCAAAATTACATATTTTGAATTAAAATTGAAGAGAAAAACATTGACCCCAATACTTTCAATTTTCTAAACTGATTCCTATAATTCCTATCACCCTCAAACTCAACACTGACTTCAGAGAAGACTGGTGTAATTCTGAATGCTGCTTTTTAACTTCCCTGGAGAGGGAAATAAAGCAGAGCAAATGCTAAGGTGCTAACAGTCTGCAACACTCTACTGGTGACCTGAACATAGGCATTTTAGCCTTGTACAACACAGAGAATTCAAGAACGGGGGGAAAAGGTAATTATATAGATATATTTGTATGTGGTACACATTCACACACGGGAGTAACAGGACCTGTATGTGTGTGCACAAGGCATAGCCTCCTGAGAGACAGAATGCTGGGTGACTCTTAGGAGCATCCCAAAGCCTATGTATATGGTCCCAGGGCAAGAGCCTGAGCCAGGGGCTATCAGTATATCTGCTCATCTCCATGGCTTCATCCATGTAGTGTCTGCCACCAACACCATTCAGGATGAAGTAGGCCAGTGAGTGTTGATGCTAGGTTCCTCAGAATTCTAATTCTAGAACATTCTACTGCCAGCTTGGATTCAGTGGGCCCTAAAAGGGTAAAAACTGAAAAGAGGCTCTCATGGACAGAGCCTGGGATCTTCTCAACCCAGACTCACCCATTGACACCCAACTGACTACACAGCAGGAAAAGCAGTGTTCACATGCTTAGCTTTAGAGCCATGCAGAACCCTGATTTGCCTAATGGTTAAGTTTCCCCTTAACTACTCTTTTTTAAATATTACTTTATTTTTATACGTATGGGTATTTTTGCTTGCAAATGTGTATGTGCATCATGTGTCTACTTGGTGCCCATGGGGGCCAGAAGAAGATAGATACCCGGGATTTGAGTTACACACAACTGTGAGCTGCCATGTGGGTGCTGAGAATTGAACTTAAGTCCTCTAGAAGAGAAGCCAGTGTTCTTAAACACTAGACACCCTTTCTACACACACACACACACACACACAATTCCTCTTAAAGCATCCAATTTATGACCGTCCAACCCTAAAATGTTCAGAGTCCTATTTTACTAACCAGAGGTGCCACACACATGGGGTCTCATGGGGACCAGAGCCCAGGCTGCAGTCTTATGAGGAGGTACCAACCAACAAATGCATCATCTGCCTATGTTTGTTAAGTCACAGAGTGACCACAGCCCAAATGTTTTTTAAGTCATAGACACAGCCAATTTTCAAGCATGAAATCACCCACCATGAATCAACAGCTTCTGGGCTGGTAGGAAGAGGGTCAAGACAGAGGGCCATGGGTGTGATCCCTTTTCATTGGGCTACTGAGAAGATGGGAGGGGAGGGGAAAGGGCTCACCATCATCCTTCACTCCAGCTGGCTCCAAAGACTTTGGAGCATGATGCCCAGTATACACTGAAATGGGAGGAACAGACAGTGGGTGTGTCTCCAAGGCTCAATTCTGGGCAGAAGCTGGTACATGCCTTGCAAGGCTCTTACACATGCTTTTTGTTCTACTGAATACAAGAGGTAGGTGGGAGGCCATTTCACCAACACCTTCCACGCATAGCCTGTGTTGAACACACTGGCTTGAAGGACATACAGACCAGGAATACTTTCCATAGCCTGCCTTCCACAGACATTCATCACTATACTGATGAAAACAAAGGAAACATTTGTCAATTGGAGATCTTAAGTCTTATTTTGTACCATATTTGGCCTCGAATGAATGCCCCAAATCCATACACACATACAACTGGGGTCAAAGGTGATGGGTCCCCATTAGCCAAACAACATGGATCAACATGACCTGAAACATGACCCCAGAGAAGAGGCAGAGTACCACCTGCTTTGGCGTGGGGCTTCAGTGGGTCATCACGTGACAGAAAACCCATTGACATGCCATCTGTCTGGGGGTACAGAAGCCAGAGCCAGAGGAGGCACGTCCATCTGTGAACAAAGCTACAGCCCAGAACCAGCACTCACATGAGCTGTAGGGGCAGGGGCAGATGTTTGGGCAGCATGCTGCCATATTCTATCTCAAGTCTGTTTGTCCTGGAGCTGCCAGCTCACCTGCATTCACCTTGTGTTGTGCTTATTATATAGAACTGCAGATTACACCTTCCTAGCAAAATTTCCCAGTAGGTCAGCTGAATTAAAATTTTTGCCTGAACAACTACCATCAAATTTGCCTCTCACTAAAAACATACAGCATAGGGCATTAGTCTCACATCTTTCTTAGTCTTAAAAAATATAAATATAGGGCCCATTTGTACAGGATGTGTGTGTATATACACCTCTAATATGCATCTGAGATGTGTGGAACATGTTTATGAAATCTGAACTTGAAGGAAACCTCCCTTGGGAGGAGCTTTTGAGGAAGGCAATGGGCCCACAGACGGCGGCCCCAGTCCCCAGAGGCCGAGAGCAGTGGACCCAGGTCCTCCTGACCTGGCACAAGGCTTGGGGAGGGTGCTGGGCCAGCTCAGTGTTTCCTCTCCACTGGTTGCTGGAGGCAAAGCTCGCTCCCTGCAGAGATGATGGGCAGGCTGCTCTCAAGATGGTAGTTGATGAGGTGGCCGATGCTGTCAAAGACCCTGTCCTTCGTCCGGATCTGTGAGGATTAAACAAGGAGAGGTTGAGCAGGTGTCAGATGAAGAGAAGAAAGAACACATTGCAGTAGAACTATCCGGAACTTCTGACTCGGCACAGAAAGGCAAGGGGAGGAGCGGCCTTCCTGGGTCTGAGGGCTCACCGTACTTCAAAGATGATTTCTGTAAAGACCCTGGTTGCTGACAACAGCTGGTCAGTTAAGTGTCCTTCACCTACCTGTCCCTCTGAGGCAGTCCTTGAATATTTCAATCCACTGCCCTGTGGACACTGCCTACCTCATTCCTTCTCTCCTTGGCCTCACTGGGACAACAGGAAGTCCCAGCTAATGAAGACAAGAAAATATAGTAAAATATAGGTTAGGAAGGAAAACAAAACTCCCTTTGTTTACAGACTCCTGCATGACTATGAGAAAAATCTGAGTGGACACCAACAATGAAAACTATTCTTGATCTAATACACAAATTAAATTTCCAAGATCCAAAGTTAATATGCAAAAGCCAATCACAGGCCAGAGAGATGGCTCAGTGGGTAAAGTGACCTGAGTCCAAACCCTGGAACCCTTGGGAAGGTGGAGGAAGAGAGCCAACTCCACAGAGCAGTCCTCTGACCTCCACACATACACCACAGCATGCATGTGGTTTTACACACACACACACACACACACACACACACACACACACACATACCACACCCGATAACAGTAAGTAAATAAAAAATTTTAAGTCAATCACTTTCTTACACACAAGCAATGACTACATAAAATTTGAGATTTAAAACAGAATGCCAATCATATTAACATAAAAAGTTAAAAACTCAGGTATTCAATGAAATATTTAGGTATAAATTTATCAAAGTATATACAATATATATATATATATATATATATATATATATATATATATATCAAAGCTACAAAAGCCTGATTTAAAAAAAACAAAGATTTCATTGAAAAGAGAAAATATTCTATGTTCATGGATAACCAGATTATGCCATAATTTCAGTCATTTCCAATGAGGTCTTTAGATTCCATACAATTTCAATAAAAGTCATTGCAAACTAAGTTGTTGATATGAATAATCTTTTTCTAAAGTTTATGTGAAGAAGGAAAAGATACAGGGTAGTCAGCAAAATACTGAAGGAAAAGAACAGGATTGGTTCCACAGTCTAATGGTTGGCACTCTGGGCTCTGAGAGAAAAGAACAAATATGGAAAATTGTCACCATTCAGGACTCACCATAAAGCTACAGGAATCAAGACAATGACAAGTGCCTCCATGGGACAGAAGAGGGAGCTTAGAATGGACCCACCAGATAATGACAACTAATATTAATGACAGATAAAGTCGTGAGTGGAAGAAAATGGTATTTCTAATAGATGGTCCTAGAACAATTGGACATCCATGTAAAAAAAATAAATAAAGACCATCAATTCAAACGTATTAAACAGAGAATCATAAAACTCTTAGAAGATGATATAGGAGAAAATATAGACAACTATGGTGTTAGATAAAAGAAAAATAATGGCAAGTTCACAGAGAGGAAGCCAACAGGAGATCACCCTTCAGAGGGGTTTTATTAGGAGAATGGCTCAAGGCCAGAGGCAGCCACGATGAAGTCTTAGAGAGAGGCAAAGCATTACAAAGGGAGTTTCTGATTCATAGGCCTTCCCTTCCAATGGGGTAGAAGAAAGATTCAAGGTGACCAAGTATATGTGCCACAAGTCAAGAAGGTACTGATAAAGATCATCTATTTAAAGTTGAGAGAGAGAGAGAGAGAGAGAGAGAGAGAGAGAGAGAGAGAGAGAGAGAAATGGGAAATACAGGGGGCTCTTGATGTTCACAGAAAATTGGTTCCAAGATCCACTATTGTGGTAGTCTGAATGTAATTGGCTCATAGGCAGTGGCACTATTGGGAGGTGTGGTCTTGTTGGAGTAGGCATGGCCTTGTTGGAGGAAGTGTGTCTCAGTTTACTTCCTGCTCTCTGTGGATCAAGATACAGAACTCTCAGTTCCTTCTCCAGCATCACATTTGCCTGCATGCCACTGTGTTTCCCACCATGAGGATAATGGACTGAACCTCTGAAATTATAAGGCAGCCCTAATTAAATGTTTTCCTTTAAAAGAATTTCTGTGGTCATGGTGTTTCTTCACAGCAATAGGAATGCTAACTAAGACAACTACAGATATCAAAATCCAGGGAAGTTCAAGTCCTTTACATATAAAATGGTTTACCATTTGCACAGTATACACACATCCTACCATAGACTCCAAACTGTCTCCAGATCTCTTGTTAGATCATAGGCCAGAGGCTGACCCTCTCCCCTTAGGCTATACTCCACCCCCAATCCCACAACTCGCTTTCTGGGACAGAAAGTGATAAAACTGTGACTTTGCGGCTCTCACAGGGAATTCATTTCTCTACCTTCCACTTGGAACTGTGAGCAAGTCCAGCCCCCAATCTCTGGACCAAGGACAACCTTGAATTATAGCTTCATTTTTACCTAGTGCTTTCTTGCCTTCTCATGCCTGGCATGTAGACCAAGCCAGGCTAGGTCATGGTATGGAGCTTGCCTCTGGGCCCCACACTGAAATCCTATGAGACTCAGTGTTGTAGAATATTATTTTAAAGTGTGTTACTTTTGTTTATGTTGCATTTGTTTAACTCTGTGAAGCTGTGTTACTGTGCCTGTCTAAAACACCTGATGGTCTAATAAAGAACTGAATGGCCAATAACAAGGCAGGAGAAAGGATAGGCAAGGCTGGCAGACAGAGAGAATATACAGAAGGAGAAATCTGGGAGGAAGAAGAAGTAGCCAGAGAAGGAGGAGGACTCCAGGGGCCAGCCACCCAGCAACATAGCAAGCCACAGAGTAAGAGTAAGATTTACAGAAGAGAACTGGAAAAGCCCAGAGGCAAAACGTAGATGGGATAATTTAAGAAAAGCTGAAAAAAGGCAAGAAAAAAGCAAGCTAAGGCTGGGCAGTCATAATTAAGAATTAGCCTCCGTGTGTGACTTATTTGGGAGATGTGTAGAGAGCCCCCCCAAAGGGCAAAAAACAAACAATTCAGAAACCCTCATTGTCCTTAGGGATTGAAGGGCCCTTTCTTCAGGACTCCTTCAGGCTATATGTGGTAGCTTGTCTCTTCTGATGCAGCTCCCTCTGCCTTCAGGACCTCATCCTGCCTCTGGACCAATTGCCTCTCTCTCTCTCCTCATCCTGCCTCTGGACCAATTGCCTCTCTCTCTCTCTCTCTCTCTCTCTCTCTCTCTCTCTCTCTCTCTCCCCCCTAACCCTCTGTTCTCCCATGTCAAGGTCTGGTCATGGCCACCCATGGTCCTGAGGCTCTCTCTCCTAACAAAGGGGAATCCCACCTCAGCTCCCCTTTTCTACAAACATTCATAATGCCATGGACATAGATGCTCCCCTGCTCTGTCTGGGGATAATGGCAAGAAGACTCTATGCATTCAATGCAGATAGTTTTTTTTTCTTCTTTTTTTTCAATATTTGAAGATTTATTTATTTTATGTATATGGTTCCTGGGAATTGAACTCATGACCTCTAGAACAGCTGCCAATGCTCTTAACCACTGAGCCATCTCTCCAGTCAGATATTGTGTTGTTGTTGTTTTTTTTTTTTCTCAAGTCACAGCTAGCCATAGAAAATCCTGTCACAAGCAATTCCACCTTGAAAATGGTGTCTCAGACATAAGGAAATGGGAGGGTCAAGCTGGAACAGGGACAGAGTGGGAGGGCAGGGAGGAAGATACCATGATAGATGAGGACATCATGGGAATAGGAAGAGGCAGGGTGCTGGGGAGTTTCTCAAGAATCCACAAGGATGACCCCACCTTGGTCTACTGGCAGTGGTCCAGAGGGTGCCTGGACTGGTCTACTCTGGTGACCGGTCTAGCAAATAACCTAACTGTCATCATAGAGCCTTTGTCCAGTGACTGATGGAAGCAGATGCAGAGATCCATGGCCTGGCACCAGGCTGAGCTCCGGGAATCCAACTGATGAGAGGAGGGATTCTGCAGGCGAGGGACATCAAGATCATGATAGGAGGACATGCAGAGATGACCGGCCACACTAGTGGAAGCCCATAAACTGTAGACTGGTGTGTGGAGCCCCCATGGGACTGGACTAGGCCCTCTGGATATGGAAGATGGTTGTTTGGCTCAAACTGTTTGGAGGGCACCCAGCCAGGAGGATGCATGGTGCATGGGCATGCTTCTGGGAATCTGGTGCCTGTGGTGTGATGCCTTGCACAGCCTTGGTGCAGTGGAAGGGGCTTGGACCTGCCTAGGCTCAGTGTGCTGGGCTTTGCTGACTCCCCATGGGAGACCTTGATTTGGGGGATGTGGGGATGCGGGGTAGCTTGGGAAAGAGTGCTGGGGGGTAGGAGGAGGGAGGAGGGGGTGTCTGTGAGTGGTATGTGAAGTGAGCAGAAAATTTCTTAATAAAGAAAAATGAAAAAAAAAAGTAAAAAAAAAAAGTAAAGTAAATGGTGTCTCAGGAGCTCTGTGGCTGGAGACAATACTAGTCTTTCATCCCAAGAAGATAACTATCTTCACTCTCTGTCCTCCACAAAGCCCTATCACAGGCCTTACCCCATCTATGGGAACCCAGAAGAGCTTAGAAGGTACCCTGTCTCTGCGAGGCCTCTGGGGTTGGGGTGCAGGCCTTACTCCACCTATGGGATCCCAGAAGAGCTTAGAAGGTGCCCTGTCTCTGTGAGGCCTCTGAGGTTGGGGTGTAGGCCTTACCCCACCTATGGGAGCCCAGAAGACCTCTGAAGGTGCCCTGTCTCTGTGGGGCCTCTGAGGTTGGGGTGCCCTCTGACCAGTAGCAGAATAAACCAGAGGGAAACCTTCAGTTTTTCTGTGAACGGTAGGGCAACCGAGACCACTACCCACGATGTCTCCAAAGCTGTCTCCCACCTCATTCTCAGTCATCAAAAATAGTATCAGATCCACACAGAGGGGAGGCCAACAGGGAACACAACTGTCCCTATACCTTTGTGAAACTCCACAAGCTCAGAGTCCAGCTGGAGAAGAGGAAGTGGCCTCTCCCTGTAGCCAGGCTCACTTGGGGGAAGAGTCAAGGCAGGACACCCCCCCCCCCACAGCCCCTGTCTAAAAGTGCTCCCAAGTGAGGCACCTCCAGAATCCGGGAGGTAGAAACTGTCTTTATTGCCCCCTTGTGGCCATAAGGACACAATGTTAGGGACCTTGAAATTTTCTAGGGGGAAGGTGCTTGAACATGGTGTGGTGCCTGGAAAGACTTTGTTCCTGGACAGCAGTTCTGTCACTTGGAACTCAACATGGATGCCACAATGTGCAGCCCAGGAAGAAGCTGAGAGGGACAGGGTCATAGCAAGCCAGGAGCATCATGGGTTTTCCCGTAGAAGGACTGCTAAAGGGTCCTTCCCAGCCAGGACCTTCACTGACAGGGAAGTCACACTAGTACAGGGCCAGAAGTGACTTATACAATCACAGTGGGTGGCACCTTCATTTCTGTATTTCTGTATAGTGGTCTAAACACAGTCCCAGTGAGAGCCATCACCCAGAAAGCTAAAGCCTTGGGCCATTGTGTCAAGCAGAGAGACTGGTTCCTGCTGCCCTCAGCAAGTATGGCATACAGTCTAGTCAGAACTGGGCCATCAAAGGAGTACCCACGCAGGGACTTGCCTAATGTTGGCCAAGCACCTGGCAGTGCCTGTGGGGTCCAGAGGCTGGGAAGAAGATGCCCAACTCCATGGTGGCTGGGGAGGTATTCCTGCCAGGACACACAGCCTGGAGCACACAGGGGGACAGGGATCTGGGCAACAATGGCCTTTTTACAGCTTTCCTTGTGACCTGGTGGTGTGTCCCAGTGAGAAATACAGAGACCATTCCTGGCCTGGGCTTCGTAGCAGCAGACATGCACAGACTTTCCCAATGTGGTGGGAATTGTTGCAGAGGAAACTCAACCCAGAACCTCAGAACCTTTCTGGTCTGTATGGAGGCCTCTATTGACCTTCAGTCCAGTCTCCCCTTCCTTCTAGATCTAGCTTCCCTTCCATGGCTAGTTCCAAGGGAAGTGACAGTTGGGCTGTAGACAAGGAACACACAACTCCCACCCACCCCCACCCATTCCTCTTTGTTTACACCTTCAGAGAAGAGGGCAGAACATAAGTATCTGAAGACATGAAACACGCTGCTGTCTGTAGAGAACTACAGTGACCCCAGACAAGGAATTTCTGAGAGACACTGAAATTCCAAATCTCTTCCCCCTCTCTGAGTCAGACATGCTACTCCATGTGCTTCAGTCCTCTCGGCCTAATGCCCCGCCCCCCAGATGTCAGGGCTAGACACAGGGAAAGAGAACTGAGCTATCATGATGAGGACACCAACCAACACAGCATCCTGTTCCTAGATACCACCATGAGCACATCCTAAAAACATCACAAAGAGAACAGACCAATTCCACCCCAGAAGATAAATCAGAAACCAGAAAAACATTCAACTCACATCCATAACATAAAAAAATAGAATTACTACATCTATTAAAACAAAATGTATGAAAAAATAACTCAGGGGATAACAACTTTTAGAAATTAAATGTACAATTTGTAAAAGTGTATAAACATATGTTTGTATGCCACAGAGAGATGATGTTCAAAGGTTAGAAAATGCTCCAAAGAAGCAGAAACTTGAGGGAAAGATAAGTTTTTGCTCCTGCAGCTCTACAGAAAGTTCCCTTTTAATATTCTTAATGGCAGAGATACACTCTGGTGATATTTATAAGCAAAACAACAAGGAGTCAAACAGGAATATGCTGCAAAATATTTAAAATACTTCTCTGTGGTGATCTTGTGTTCCCCAATATATTGTGCACCTTAATAAACTTATCTGGGGTCAGAGAACAGAACAGCTGCTAGACAGACATAGAGGCCAGAAAATGGTGGCACACACACACCTTTAATCCTAGCATTCTGGAGGCAGAGATCCATCCAGATCTCTGTGAGTTCAAAGCCACACTGGAAACAGCCAGGCATGGTGACACATGCCTTTAATCCCAGGGAGTGATGACAGGAAGCACAAAGTATATAAGGCATGAAAACCAGGAACTAGAGTCTGTTAAGCTCTTAGGCTTTTAGCAGCGGTTCAGCTGAGACCCATTCGGATGAGGACACAGAGGCTTCCAGTCTGAGGAAACAGGATCAGCTAAGGAATTGTTGAGGTGAGGCTAGCTGTGGCTGGTTCTGTTTCTCTGATCTTTCAGCGTTCACCCCAGTACCTGGCTCTGGGTTTGTTTTATTAATAAGACCTTCTAACAATTCGTGCTACACTTCTCCCTTCCCTTAATTTCTATTATTTTTCCTTGGGAAATCAATACAAAATAAAGACAAAATAGGTGTCATGTCATAGGGAGTATGGTGGGGGGCTGTGCGCACACAGGTGATCTAGTATAGGTGTCAGAGAACAAGTGGAGACACGGGAAGCCCTAGTGACTGTGGAAGTGATGCCATTGTAGAGCAATTTAGTAAGTACAAGCCCTAGTTTGTGCTTTGAAACATGGAGGATACATGAGTCGAGCCTGCAGAGGACCTGGACACTTGAGCGACAGTGGTTTCTCCTAATGCAAGCATGGTGTCCACCCCACCTTCCTGGCCCTGCTTGGCCAAAAGGATGAATCAACCATGAGTGACTCGGGATAATTTTAGACACATGCGGGCTGGCAGAATGATTCAGGTGCTGAAAGAGCCATCTCTGAGGCCCCTCCCACAACCTCTATCACCGGCTCTCTTCCTTCTATTTTAGGGTCTCTTCCTTCAACACCCCACCACGGAGGCTTGGAGCTGTGTTGGGTGGCCTCCTCTTTGGCTTCCCAGTGACCTCAGTGCATAGCGAGAGAGCTCAGAGGCTGCTAGACGCCGGGTAAATTTAGACTCAGACCGTTTTTTGTTTTTTGGTTTTTTTTTGCATCCTTCTTTCTCTGAGTAATCTAACTTGCCAAGCTTCCCCCTTTATAGTCAGGGACCAGCCAATTACCATGAAAATCAGATGAATAAATATTGAAGAGAACGTGTTCGGTGTCTATTTCAGTGTCCTCACAGCAAGGAGGCAACTTTACATTTTTAATTAAGTCTTTCATTTCCATCTCCTTTTCAACTAAAGCTATCCTCTGTAGGATCAATTAAACCGGATAATCAGATCCAGCTAAAAAGCCCCCCAAAAGAATAGTCATCAGTGGGTGTGACTTAACAAGCGTTCTTGATGGTCCTGTGAATTTCACTCCAGAATTAAAACCTTGGGAATCAGCTCCCGAGAACATCTTATCACAATTCCATTTCCTCATTTGCTGCACACCTTGATACTGGCTTGTGAAAATTTAATAAAATATTGTTAGTAGGGTGTAATGATTGGTTTCAACTGTTAACCCGACACAAGCCACAGTTACCTGGGAGAAGAGTTTCAATGAGGGATTGTCTAGGTGAGGTTAGCCTATGAGCATGTCTATAGGCGATTATCTCGATTATGATCATTGATGTGAGCAGACCCACCCACTGTGGGCAGCACTATTCCCTGGGCAGGAAATTCTGGATTGTAGAAGAGAAGAGGCAGAGAGCGGAGCACAAGTATGAGTGCATTAACTCATTACTCTCTGCTCTTGCCTGTGGCTGTCAGGACACAGGGCATATCTTTTAAAATAATTCTTTGGTGATATAAAGACTTAGTGAATACATTTTTTTTGTCATCTTTGCTCTATGTGATGACATACTCAGCTAGACTTTTTTTTAACATTTCATGTTTTTAAATACCAATTTTTCGAGTGAAATATTTATATTCTCACAGAATTCTTGAAGGTTTTTCTCTACTATTTTCTTTTTGATAACCACAGCTGAATTGTTGCAAGGCTATGAAGGAAGCAAGAACTCTGGGATGCTTCTATTTAGGGGATCTTGCTTGTGGTTCCACACCTGTAAAAATTCACCATGTTCAATATTAGTAGTGTCACATGTGCACATTCGCAGACCTGTAGAGGGCCAAGGTCCTCATGCTTACAGGTTTGTGAGGAACCCGAAGCACTAGGGAAACCAAACGAAGGAGATGTTTACCTATCTTCCACCCGAAAAGCTGGGAATGGATGTAGATTATAACCTGGTGATCTTTGCTATATGTAGGGCCACACCTCACCCCAATCCCCCGGACTATTATGTTTGTTTATCCCAGACTTGTCTCCTTTAGATCTTGAGCACTGCTTCCCACTCAATAAAACCCATCCGTTGCCAGGTGGTGGTGGTGCACACCTTTAATCCCAGCACTTGGGAGGCAGAGCCAGGCATCTATGTGAGTTTGAGGCCAGCCTGGGCTACAGAGTGAGTTCCAGGAAAGGCGCCAAAGCTACACAGAGAAACCCTGTCTTGAAAAACAAAAAAACCATCCTTCTGGGAGATGTCACTTATACTTTACAACATTCTAGGTAATTTCTGAGTTATCTGTAGAGTCAGGCCAATCCTGACCTCCACAGGCCATTTTGTTCACCTCAGGCAGCCTCCCTGGACCCTTATTTTGAGCATTGTTTCTAAGTCAACAGAACCCATCTTTATGGAAAAGGTCATGTGTACTCTGCAAAGAGTTTCAATGTAAACATGTCTTAAGCTTTAGTGTACACATAGGATTGAGTTAATTATCATCAGAAAACTTTTCCCAAAGTTATGCTGTGCTTAAATAAGGCTGAAATAAACTACCTGGGGTCAGACTCTAAAGTTTGAATCAACACTAGCTAACTAAGTCAGGTTGAACCAAATTTCCTTCTTGCCTCTCACAGATTGTTATTCTACAGGCCCTGGAGTTTGCAGAGGACCCCCCAGCAACACACACACACACACACACACACACACACACACACACACACACATACACAGGTCCTCAAATTTCTTGGACTCTCAGCTCATAATCTGTAAAAGCCATGCTGGATCAAGTATCCACCCCATGTCTATTGAACACCTAACTTTGTGAACACCTACTGTGTATCAGGCACTGTCCCAAGTCCTTGGGGACACTACAAGAGCAAGAAGGTTATACATATATAAATTATAACCTAGGGGGAGCAAATTAACAAATAAGTACACACTTTTTTGTGATATGTATTAAAGCAAAAGTAAATCAGAATAAAGAAGAAGAGATTATCCATGGGGTTCCATTTGGATTAACAGTTAGAGAAGGGTGCTCTAACATGTCATCTCTTGCATAGAGAAGCCTTACTTATCCTGAGGTGAGTGTGAACATGTTACCTTGATACCCAAACCATGCATGCCCACTGAAGCCCTATTGATTCATGAACAGACTCCAAACTTTCTGAAGAACAGGTACATCAGAAAATTCTATCCATGTATAATCTATGTTTATGAGTTTAAGAAAAAATAGTCACCTTTTTGTGTCAAAACATGATGAGGAAGCATTTGCTAAACTTCAGTGTTGCCCACAATAAAAGCAATTGTGTGGAATCTCTCCCCAGAAACCCTCTGTCCTAGCTGGCCAGGGAACCAGGCAGGGAAGAGTCACTCTCCTTCTTCTCCTCCAATTCCAATTCCCCAGCCTTAAACCCAGCTTGTTAGTAAACCACCTGATGTGCCCTCTCCTTCCTCTCTGACCCACTCCCAGGGAACTAAGCCAATACACTCCAACAGCCTCCCTTTTTCACCCAATCCTTTATCTCACTGGCCAACATCCAAGTCACTCTCTGAAAACCCACTGGCCAAGGTGACCAGGAATCAGGTAGACAGTCTCTACTCTCCTTTTCATTCTACAATTTCAATTCCCTAGTCTCACCCCCAGCCCTGTGGCAGACCATCTACAGGGGCCTGTCTTCCCTCTCTTTCTCCATTCCCTGTGGACTCGGACTCCACAGATTTTGTGGCAGACCCAACTTCCCTTCTAGCCCATCACCACTCCTAGGTGTCAACTCCCAATATCTCAAAACAAGTTCTACTGGAGATCCCCAGTGGTCACACCTGGTAAGGACTTAGAATCACTCCCTACCAGGCAACATACTCTCCTAAGATCTAGAAAGGGCAACAGAAACCAAGGACCAGAAAGCCCACCTAACAGAGACAAGACTAGATATCAGTGCCTAGAATTACAATCAACCCAAACCCGGATACCAGCATAAAGACACAATCAATAACAACCAGGACAATATGTCTCCACAAGAGCTAAGCAACCCTACCTCAGTTGGCCATGAGAAATGAAACATGGCTGAAGCACAAGACAAGGACTTCAAAATCACTATTATGAGTACACTTAAGGAGCTTAAAGAGGATATGGATAAACCCATTCATGAAATCTATGAAAACACAAACAGTGGAATGAAATGAAGAAAACTGTTCAAGACATGAAAGTGGAAATAGAATCAATAAAGAAAACCCAAACTGAGGAAAAACTGGAAATGAAAAGTTAGGAACTTTTAATGGCTATTTTTGGTTGTAAACTTGACTATATCTGGAATGAACTGCAACCTAGAAATGGAGGGCACACCTCTGAGAGATATTTGGCTTGGTTTGAAGTGGGTGAATCCACTTCTAATCTGGATCTTTGAGGTGGGAAGACACACCTTTAATCTGGGCCACACCTTCTGCTGGAAACCTGTATAAGGACATGGAAGAGGAAGCTTTTGCTTGTTGCCTCCTTGTCCTTGCCTTGCTAGTACATCCTTCACTGGCATTGGTGCCTACCTCTCGGGGATTCCAGCATCTACAGAAGACAAACTGAGACCCAGCCTTGTGGGACTAAACAACTACTAGATTCTTGGATTTTCCATTCACGGCTAGCTATTGTTGGATCAGTTGGACTGCAGCTTATAAGCCATTCCAATAAATTCCATAGATAGATAGATAGATAGATAGATAGATAGATAGATAGATAGACAGACAGATAGAGATTCATTCTATAAGTTCCATGACTCTAGAGAACCCTAACTAACACAGAACTCAATCAAAACCTCAGAGGCAGGCCTCACCAACAATACAAGAGATGAAAAAGAAAATCTTAGGCATTGAAGATGATAGAATAAATGGATTCATCTGCCAAAGAAAATGTTAAACTTAAAAACTCCTGGCATAAAGAATCTAGGAAAATTGGAACACTATGAAAAGACCAAATCTACAAATAATAGAAATAGAGGAAAGATGAGAAACCCAGGTCAAAGGTACAGAAAATATTCTCAACAAAATCTTTAAAGAAAATATCCGTAACCTAAAGGAGGTGCCTATGAAGGTACAAGAAGCATACTGAACACCAAATGGACTGGACCAGAAAATAAATTCCCCACAACACACAATAATTAAAACACTAAACATATAGAACAAAGAAAGAATATTAAAAACTGCAAGGGAAAAAGACCAAGTAATATATAAAGGCAGACCTATTAGAATAATACTTGACTTTTCAATGGAGACTCTAAAAGCCAGAAGGGCCTGGATAGATGTTCTACAGACTCTAAGAGACCACAGATGCCAGTACAGACTACTACACCAAGCAAAACTGTCTTCAACCACATCCAAGAAAACACAAGGAATAAATAATCTCAAACCAGCAAATCAAAAGAAGGGGGAAGCCCACACCACCAAAATACAGTAAGAGGAATCAATAAAGAGTACTCATTGGTAGTTCTCGACATCAATGGTCTCAATTCCCCAATAAAAAGTCACAGACTAACAGATTAGTCACAAAAACAAGCTCTATCCTTCTGCTGTGTCCAAGAAACACACTGTGGTGGTTTGAAAAAAAATGGCCCCCATAGGCTCACAGGGAATGGCACTATTAGGAGGTGTGGCCTTTCTGGGTGGGTGTGGCTTTGTTGGAGGAAGTGTGTCACTAGGAGCAGACTTTGAGTTTCAGATGCTCAAGCCAAGCCCAGTGCGGCATATTCTCTTCCTGCTGCCTGTAGATCCAGATCTCGGCTCTTTCTCCAGCACCATGTCTGCCTGCACACCACTATGCCATATAATAGACTAAACCTCTGAACTGTAAGCCAGCCCCAATTGAATGTTTTCCTTTGTAAGAGTTGCCATGGTCATGGTATCTCTTCACAGCAATAGAAACCCTAAGATACACACCTTACAATCAAGGACAAATATCACCTCAGAGTAAAAGGTTGGAGAAAGATATTCCAAGCAAATGAACCAAAGAAACAAGTCAATGTAGTCATTTTAATATCTGACAAAATAGATTTCAAACCAAAACTAATCTAAAGAGACAGGGAAGACATCTAAATACTCATTAAAGGAAAACACCAAGAGGACATTGCAATTCTAGACATTTATGCACCAAATACAAGGGCATCCATGTTCATAAAAGAAACACTACTACAGCTAAAATCACACATGATTGACCCTCACATGGGGATAGTGAGTGACTACCCCACTCCTGCCAATAGATAGATCATTTGGACAAAGACTCAGTCCCAAAGCAAGTCTCAACAGATACAAAAAAAAATTGAAATAACATCCTGCATCTGATCTGACCACCACAGATTAAAGCTGTATATAAGAAACAACAAAGCCGGGCGTTGGTGGCGCACGCCTTTAATCCCAGCACTCAGGAGGCAGAGCCAGGCGGATCTCTGTGAGTTCGAGGCCAGCCTGGGCTACCAAGTGAGCTCCAGGAAAGGCGCAAAGCTACACAGAGAAACCCTGTCTCGAAAAAAAAAAAAAAAAGAAACAACAGAAAGTTTACAAACTCATGGAAACTAAACAACTCACTATTGAATGAAAAATGGGTCAAATTGGATATTAAGAAACATATTTAAAACCTTTTAGGCTTGAATGAAAATAAAAAAATATATTCAGACTTATGCACACAATGAAGGCAGTTCTAAGAGGAAAGTCCATAGCACTAAGTGCCTCCATTAAAAATAACAAAACTGGAGAGATCTCATATTAGTAACTTACCAACATGACTGTAAGGTCTAGAACAAAAAGAAGAAATAAGGAAATAATGCCCAAAAAGGTTGGATGGCAGGAAATAATCAATCTGAGGACTGCAATCAATGAAATAGAGACACAGTGAACAATACAAACAATCAATGAACCAATGAGTTGGGTCGTTGAGAAAAACAGTCAAACTGACAAACCCTGAGCCAAATCAGCTAAAGGTGGAGGGAGATCGACAAATTAGAGGAGAAAGGGGAACATGACAGAAGACATCAGGAAATCCAGAGAATCATCAAGACATGCTTTAAAAACCTGTACTCTACCCATTTGAAAATCTAAAAGAAATAGATAATGTTCTCGATATCCACTGCCCACCAAATTAAATCAAGATCAGGTAAGCAATTTAATACTCTGGCTAACACATGGCACAGGCACTCCTATAATAAATAAATGTAATAAAAAGAAATGTTACTAATTAATTGTTGTGTTGTTTATAAAATAAAATACAAATAAAAAAGATAAATGTCTGAGAATAGCAAAGATGCTTTATATAAATGAAAGAGGCAGAAATCACAGCACCAGATGTTAGGAAAGTCATCATGATGAAAACAGGGCAGGACTCACACATGGATGAGTGAGCAGTCAGAGTCTGAACAGCCACAGGCCAGAAATAGAGCCCGGAACAGAGAGCATGCATGTTGGAGGAGGAAGCTCCGTGTGGCCCAGAAAACACAAAGCATTTAATGAACAGTTACATGGAGATGAGCTTACTCGTTTTAGAGACTTAAAGATATTGGTCCTCAACTTCTTATTGCATTTAAAAGTCCCTCCAGAGAGAATTTAAATGATTGTGACATATAAAACTATGAAGCGAACAAAAGAAAATATAAAAAAGTATAGCGTGTTTGTGATTTGTGGGTGAAGAAAAGTAGAAAACTCAAAATTATGATGCTAAGTGGGGGGCGGGGGGGGAGTGGCTCCAGCTGAATCATTACAAAGAAAGATACTTCTATTTGTTGAGAAAAATCACAGGCCAAATTGTCAGATAAGGAAAAATAAGTAAAAAAACACATTTGAAAATTTCATGGCTGAATAATGAAGCAAAGAAAGTTCAGTAAAAAAGTCAGGATCGACCACGGGTAAGCTGAGAGCACCAAACTTGTAAGGGATGCCCGCTCATCTGCTAGTGACATGTACTTGAAGATGTGAGAACCAGATGACAAATATCCCCTTGCCCATCACCCCACAGATCCCCAAAGGCAGGCAGACACTGTTAAAAAAGGGCAGACATGAGTGCCCCTTGGGCTGCTAACCAGGAAGCAAACATAAACATTAGTGAACGTAGATGTACAGATTTCCTCTGACCCCAAATCCCCCCATCCCTGCCACCTGTCCCTGTACAGAGTCTCCTGCACAGAGACAGCTGATCATGAGGGTCCCTGACAGCACAGGCACCTACCTTCTCCCGGGAGCTTAGGAAGCAGCTCCCCGAGTGTGTGCATGACAGACACTGGATAACCAAGCAGGAAAGGATCCCATCTCAAAGCCACATCTTTGGGACTGGAAAGATGGCTCAGTAGGTGAAGTGCTTGCAGGGCAAGAGTGAGGACCTGAGTTCGAATCCCCAGAACCCACTTTAAGCCACGGATGCTACACACACCTGAAATAGCAGTATTCTAAAGGCAAGATGGAAGGTGGAGGCAAGGGAATTCCTGAAAGCCCGCGGACCAGCTAGCTTGGTGTTCACAGAAGTAAATAACAAGTGACCCTTCTCAAACAAAGTAGAAGGTGAGGACTGGAACTTGAGGTTGACCTCTGACCTCTACACATACATGCCATGTATATGCCCACACTCACAGTTGAACATATCCACACTACATAAACATACACATCAAGTTCGCAAACTTCTAAAAAACACAAACACATAATGTGTTTTCTCAGAGAAGGGATATGTTTAAATAAAATTTACAAAAACCTTCACAGAAGATGAGCAGAAAAGCAGCTGCAATCACTGTGTTCCTTACTTGGGCCCATGGCTGCCCCTGGAGACAGGTGCTTTGAAAGCGCCAGGGACTATGTGTGTGGGCATCTCGGTCCAGGTCCCTGAATCACATCAGGTGACCCCTACCCTCATCTGTGCCCCCAAAACACAGTCCAGTCAAATACTCTGGTTCCATTCCTACCCACCCATCACTGATCCAATTCTGTTAAGTAATTCTACCTTACTTTTTGTTTTCACTGGATAAGAGGTTTAAAATAACAGTCTTGGCATTTGCTCAATGGTTAAGTTGATTAAATTGCACTTACTGAACTTGGCAATTATTGGACTATGCCCAGGGTAAAGTCAAATAAACTTATTGATTGGCAGATGGACAAGTCAGATGAAACCCACAGAATTACTCAGACAGAATTGGACTACCAACTCAGTGTCAGGAGGTTGTACCTCTCTGACCAGGAAAACATGAGGCTAATTAATGGGGGTTGCCTGTTGCCCAGGACATTTTTTAGCCTACAGAAAAGCCTAGGGGGTCCAGTTTGGGAATTATTTGGGATAAATATTGAAAATCTGGGAGACTTTAACTTCTGTGTTCACTGTGAATATTTTAGGAAGGAATAGTGCTGCTGCTATTACTGTAGTGTGTGTGTGTGTGTGTGTGTGTGTGTGTGTGTGTGTGTGTGTGTGTATGTTTGCACTCATGGGTGTGCAGGTGCCTTTGGAGGGCAGAAAAGGGTATCAGATTCCCTGAAGCTAGAGTTACAGGTAGTTAGAAGACATCTGATGTGGGTGCTGAGAACTGAACTCAGGTCCTCTGTAAGAGCAACAGGCACTCTTAACCACTGAACCATCTCTCCAGTCTCCAAAAGTGTTATTTTTCTAAATTTTTCCTTCACAGTTATCTTTGCAGTTTTATATTTTAGGTTTCACTTCCAAATGGAGGTCCCTTTCCATAGCATATAAAACATG